>CAMQQG010000056.1:0-16582 GCA_947034895.1 Rhytidiadelphus loreus
CGGTGCCGCTGGCCTTCTTCAGGTCCGCGACCAGCGCGCCGGCGTCGTCATGGAAGTGCAGGAAGGCGCTGCCCCTGAGATAGAAGATGCCTGGCTTCATCTCGCGCAGCCCGCCGATCTCGCGCAGTGAACGCAGCACCGGCAACAGGCGCTGCAAAGCCGCTGGGCCGGCATGGGCCATGGCCGTCATCCTTTCAGGAACGGGTTGCTGACGCCGGACGCGACATGCCCCGCCGGAACGTGCGTCGCGGCCGAGTCGACGTGCCCGGTCTGGTCGTCGAAGAAGAAATCGGGTTCGAACTCGCGCAGGAATTCGCCTTTCGGCAGGCCGCCGAGAAACATCGCTTCATCGACTTCGATGTTCCAGTCCATCAGGGTGCGTATCGCCCGCTCGTGGGCCGGCGCGCTGCGCGCGGTGACGAGCGCGGTGCGGATGCGCATGCCGTCGGCCGGGTCGTGCTGCAAGCGCTGCAGCGCCAGCAGCAAGGGCTTGAACGGCCCGGCGGCCAGGGGCGTGGCCGAGTGATCGCGCTCGTGGGCCTGGAAGGCCACCAGGCCGGCGTGTTGATAGACGCGCTCGGCCTCGTCCGAGAAGAGCACCGCGTCACCGTCGAAGGCGATGCGGACCTGGCCGGGGTGCGCGCTCGATGCCCGTGCCGAATGCGGATAGACCCGGGCGGCCGGCACACCGGCCGCGAGCGCCGAGCGCACGTCGGCCTCGTTCGTCGACAGGAACAGGTGCGCGTTCAGAGGCCGCAGATAGCGCCACGGCGACTCGCCGCGGGTGAACACGCCCCGCTGAACCGCCAGGCCGTAGTGCTGCGCCGAACGGAACACGCGCATCCCCGACACCGGGTCGTTGCGCGACAGGATCACCACTTCGACGCGCTGCCGCGGCGGCTCCCCGGCATTGAACGCCAGCAGCTTGTTGACCAGCGAGAACGCGACGCCGGGTGTGGCCGCCAGCTCCAGGCGCTCGAGTTGCAGCCGCATGTAGGCGCGGTCGTCGGTCGCTTCGAAATGCTGGTTTTCTTCTTCGAAATCGAAGAGCGCCCGCGAGGAGATCGCAACGACGAGCTGGCCGTCCAGTGAGGTGGGCATGCGGACGATGATAAGAGCGACGCCCGTCATGCTGACACACGCGCGACACGGTTCGCGGGCACAGTCCAGGGGTTGCCTCACCAAGGAGACCGCCATGGACACGAGCTTCACTGTCACCCACGCCTGGCAACGCATGCGGCGCCAGAGCCTGCTGCCGGCTGGGCCCGCGGTTGCGCCGGGAGCCGAGTCGTCGTTCGACGAGTGGCCGGCGGACGTCGACGACACACGGCCGATGCTTTATCGAAGCGAGGCGTTCGCCGAAGACTTGCCCGAATGACAGGAGGCTGTCGGCCTCCCCCATGCCTCGGCGCTCCTACTGCACGAATCCGATTGCACCGCGCTTGCTGCGTGAGTCCGGCAGATCACGGGTCTGAATGTGGTCGCGACGATCGAGCTTGGCATTGCCGAACGCGGTCATCCAGGCGCGGCGCATTTCACGCGGTGCCATCTCGCTCATCGCGTCGAGTACATCGCTCTGCGCCTCGAGTTCGAAGCGCTCGCCCCAGCCGTGGTCGCTGCGGATGCCGCGGTAGAGCTTGGCCGCGATCCGGCGGGCCGCGTCGCGGTCGGGCGCATGCACCTCGTAGACGTTCATGCGGTTCAGGATCGGGTCGGGAATGGCGCGACCGTCGTTGGCGGTCGCGACCCAGATCACCTGGCTGGCATCGATCGGCACTTCGGCGAACTCGTCGGTGAAGCTGCCGGCGGTGTCGTGCTCCAGCAGGCCGTAGAGCGCCCCGAGCGGGTCGTAGGCGTGTTCGCCGCCGGCCTTGTCGATCTCGTCGACGACCATGACCGGGTTGGCATATTGGCCGTCGACCAGGGTCTCGAACACCTTGCCGGGGCGGGCGCCTTTCCACTGGCTGGAGGCGCCCGACAACACCCAGCCGGCGGTCATCGAACTCATCGACAGGAAGCCCATCCCGGTGCCGAGCAGCACCGAGAGCTCGCGCGCGAAATGGGTTTTGCCGACACCCGGCGGCCCGAGCAGCAGCAGCGGGGTGATTTCGAGCGCGTCGCCGCTGTCTTCGCAGAGCGCGAGCTGGCGGCGGATGTCGTCGAGCACCTCGCTGAAATTCGGCAACTCGTCATAGAGGTGGTCCATCACCGGCAGGCCGGCGGGCTTGACCTGAAAGCGCTCGGGGCCTTTTTCGAGCATGCGCTCGTAGGTCGATCTGAGAGACTCGTGTTCCTTTTGCGGCAATTTGCCGAGCTTGCGACCGACCTCGTCGACCCGGTAGAGGCTGCGCATTCGGGCGATGGGGATGCCGCCGCCAGACCCGGCGTGCCGCTTCGGCGGTACGGTCACCAACTCGTTCGAAGCGGTCATGGCATCAACCTCCGTCAAACATTGCGCTGAGACATTCAAGCACGCACGGCCGTCTCCAAACAGGCAAACAGGCGGGCGAACCGGTGCGAGCAGTGCAGGTTGCGTGCCAGCGACCTGCCGTCGCCTCCTTACTGTCTTCGGTCAACCCGGGGCTTACTTGACCCAGGTGTTCAACTGGATGATCGGCAGCAGCACCGCCAGCACGATCAGCATCACGACCGCCCCCATCACGACGATCAGCAGCGGCTCCAGGATCGTGGCCATCTGCAGCGCACGGCGTTGCACCTCGGTGGCGAGCTGGCGGGCGGCGCGGTCGAGCATCAGCGGCAACTGACCGGTCTGCTCGCCGAGCCGCGAAAACATCGCCAGCAGCCCGGGAAAGCGCTTCTTGCCGGCGAGCGCCGAGGCGAGCGGCGCGCCTTCGCGCACCTGCACCAGCGCATCCATCGCGTCGGCGCGCATCGCCCGGTTCGACAGCGTTTCGGCCGCGGCCTGCAGCGCCTTCAGGATCGGCACGCCGGCCCCGGCGAGCATCGCGAGCGTGCCGGCGAAACGTGCGGCGTTGTAGCCCCGGGCCAGTCGGCCGATCAGCGGCAGATTCAGCCACCCGGCATCGAAGCGTTCGCGAAAAGCCTCGTTCCTGAGCATCAGCAGCAGGCTTCCGACCGCGGCCGCAATCAACAGCGCGACCAGCCAGCCCCATTGCCGGAGAAAACCGCTGAGCGCGAGCATCGCCACCGTCAAGCCCGGCAACGCCCGTTTCGAGCTGACGAAAACCGAAGCGACCTGCGGCACCACGTAAGTGACCAAAAAAGTGACGATGACGACCGCGATCAGGGAGACGATGACCGGATAGAGCGTCGCGCCGACCAGCTTCGACTTGAGTTCCTGGCGCGCCTCCAGGTCGTCGGCCAGGCGTTCGAGCACACCGCCCAAGGCGCCGCTCTGTTCGCCGGCCGCGATCACCCCGCGGTAGACCTCGTCGAACTCGCGCGGCGCGCTGCCGAGCGCCCGAGCGAAGGATGCGCCGCTGTTGACCTCGCTGCGCAGGTGGGCGACGAGTTCGCGCTGGCGGGTGTCTTCGGCTTCTTCGCTGAGCGCGGTCAGCGCGCGTTCCAGCGGCAGGCCGGAGGACACCAGCCCGGCGAGTTGCCGCGTCCAGACCGCCAGGCCGGTCGCGTTGAAGACGCGCCGGGAAATGCTGAGGCCTTCGGCCTTCGTGCCGGCGGTCGCGACCAGATTGACGCCGAGCGGCACCAGCGACTGGCCGCGAAGCTGGGCCCGCGCCGACTTGGCGTTCTCGGCGTCGAGCAGGCCGGTCGTCGACTTGCCGGCGGCATCGAGCGCTTCGAAACGGTAAGCGGGCATGGATCAGGCCCCGGGAGCCGGTGCGGAGGCGCTCATTCGCGCGTCACTCGCATCACTTCCTCGGGCGACGTCACCCCTTCTGCCACCAAGCGCTCGCCGTCTTCCCGCATCGAGCGCAATCCGGCCGATTCGGCAGCGACGAAAATCTGCGATTCGGCGGCCCGCCCGTGGATCAGCGCGCGAACCTTGTCGTCGACCGACATCAGCTCGTAGACGCCGGTGCGGCCCTTGTAGCCGGTGCTGCCACACAGCGCGCAGCCGACCGGGTGATAGCGCCCGCGCGCATCGACCCGCTTGCAGCTCGGGCACAACTTGCGCACCAGCCGCTGCGCCAGCACGCCGATCAGGCTCGACGACAGCAGGAACGGTTCGACGCCCATGTCGATCATCCGCGTGACCGTCGACGGCGCGTCATTGGTGTGGACGGTCGCGAGCACCAGGTGGCCGGTCAGCGAGGCCTGGATTGCGATCTGCGCGGTCTCGTAGTCGCGGATCTCGCCGATCATGATCACGTCCGGGTCCTGCCGCAGGATCGCCCGCAGCGCCTTGGCAAAGGTCAGGTCGATCTTCGGGTTGACCTGCGTCTGGCCGATGCCGGCGAGTTCGTATTCGACCGGGTCTTCGACCGTCAGCACGTTGGTCGCGCCGGTGTCGACGCGGCCGAGCGAGGCATAGAGCGTCGTCGTCTTGCCGGAACCGGTCGGCCCGGTGACGAGGACGATGCCGTGCGGCTGCTGCACGAGCTTGTCGAATTTCTTCAGCACCTCGCCGCTCATGCCCAGGCCTTCGAGCGTGAATTTCGACTCGCCCTTGTCGAGCAGCCGCAGCACGGCCCGTTCGCCGTGCGACGACGGCAGGGTCGAGACCCGCACGTCGACCGCCCGGCCGCCGATGCGCAGCGAGATGCGGCCGTCTTGCGGCAGGCGGCGCTCGGCGATGTCGAGCTCGGCCATGATCTTCAGCCGCGAGATCATCGCGGCGTGCAGCGCCTTGTTCGGCTGCACGACTTCGCGCAGCGTGCCGTCGACGCGGAAGCGCACCGAGCTGCTGCGCTCGTAGGGCTCGATGTGGATGTCGGAGGCGCCGTCCTTCGCGGCCTGCGTCAGCAGCGCGTTCAGCATGCGGATGATGGGGGCGTCGTTCGAGGCTTCCAGCAGGTCCTCGATCGCCGGCAGCTCCTGCATCATCCGCGACAGGTCGACGGCGCTCTCGACCTCGCCGATCACCGTCGCGGCGCTCGATTCGCTGCCGGCATAGGCCTGCGCGATCCGGTTGACCAGCGACGACGCCGCCTCGCGTTCGAGCACGTCGACGTCATAGAGCCGCAGCACTTCCGAGAGCGCCGGCAGGCCGACCGATTCCGGCGCCCAGAGCACCAGCCGCTCGCCGTCGTTCTCGAGCAGCAGGTTGTTCGCCTTGGCGTAGGCGTAAGGCAGCGGGTGGCGGGTGCCGAAGGTCGAGGCTCTCAATTCATCGGCTCCACGCGCGGCGGCGGTATCGCCGGGTCGGGCGGCGGTGCGGCTTTCGGCGGCGACAGCGGCCCGGGCTGCGTGCCTGGCGACGTGGGCGGTGCCGACAGCGGCGCCGAGCGCTCGACGCCGAGCGCGGGCGGCATCACCGGCGTCTCGTTGACCGGCACCAGCAGGCTCTTCTGCGGCTGCGCCGCCTTCTGGGTCGCCCGAATCAGGTCGTAGCGGTCGAGCGAGAGCTTGTTGGTGCTTTCGTTGTCGCGCATCACGACCGGCCGCAGGAACACCATCAGATTCGTCCGCGTCTTGCTGCGGCTCTCGCTGCGGAAGAGGGCGCCGAGGTAGGGAATGTCGCCGAGCAGCGGGATCTGCGACTTGTTGTCGGTGTAGCGGTCTTCGATCAGCCCGCCGAGCACGATGATGGACCCGTCGTCGACCGTCACCGTCGATTCGATCGAGCGCTTGTTGGTCGTCGGGCCGGCGTTGCTGGTGCCGACCGCGGTGGTGGTCGCGACCGACGACGACTCCTGGTAGATCACCATCCGCACCGTGCCGTTCTCGCCGATCTGCGGCTTGATGCGCAGCGTGATGCCGACGTCCTTGCGTTCGACGGTCTGGAACGGGCTGGTCGTCGCGGTGCCGGTGTTGGTGTAGGAGCCGGTGATGAACGGCACGTTCTGGCCGACGACGATCTTCGCCTCTTCGTTGTCGAGGGTGATCAGGTTCGGGGTCGAGACGATGTTGGTGTTGGCCTGGCTCTGCAGGATGCGGGCGAGAGCCCCGAGCCCGTAGGCGCCGAAGAAGTTCTTGACCAGGCCGACATTCAGGCCCTCGCCGAGGGTCAGTGTGCTGGCGGTGCCGCTGGCCACCGCCGCGGTGATGCCGATGATGTTGTTGCTCGACGAGCCGCCGGCGTTGTAGTTGGTGCCGGCGATCACGCCGGTCGTGTTGCTGCTGTTCGAGATCAGCCCTTGCCACTGGAAGCCGAAGTCGGCGGAGTTGTCGCCGGTCACCTCGACGATCATGCTTTCGATGTAGACCTGCGCCCGGCGCGAATCGAGCTGGTCGATCAGCACCCGCAGTTGCCGGTACATCGGCTCGGGGCCGGTGATGATCAGCGAATTGGTCGCCGGGTCGGCCTGCACGAAACCGCCGGTCGACGGCGACCCCGAGGCCGCGAGCGGCGCCGTCGATTGCGCCGAGGCGCCGGCCGAGCCGGTCGCACCGGTGTTGGTGAGCGGCGAGGCCGACGGCGACCCGCTGCTGCCACCCGAGGCGCCTCCGGTGCCGCCGCCGGCATAGGCCGCCCGCAGCACCGTCGCGAGCTTGACCGCGTCGGCGTTCTTCAGCGACACGACCCAGATGTTGCCGGCGCCCTGCACGCCCTGCATCGGCTGGTCGAGCTTTTCGACGAGCGCACGGATCGACGCCATCCGTGCCGGATTCGGCGCCCGCACCAGGAGCGAGTTGCTGCGCGAATCGGCCAGCACCGAGGCGCCGTTGGTGCCGCCTGCGCCGCCGGGGGCTGCCGCACCGGCCTGCGCCGCGTTGCCGGCGCTGTCGGTCAGGCGCTGGACCAGCGTCACGACGTCGCTCGCGACCGCGTACTTGAGCGGGATCACCTCGACGTCGCCGGCGGCCGGCGTGTCCATCGCCGCGATGATCTTGCCGATGCGGGTCAGGTTGTCGGCATAGTCGGTGATCACCAACGTGTTGTTGCCGGGGTTCGCGTTGATCGTGTTGTTCGGGCTGATCAGCGGCCGCAGCACCGGCACCAGGTTGTTGGCGTTCTCGTGGGTCAGCCGAAACACCTGCGTGACGACCTGGTCGCCGCGCCGGCCCGGGGCTTCGCCGATGTTGACGGTGCCGCTTTGCAGCTTGGCGTCGGCCTCGGGCACGATCTTGAAGAGGCCGCCGACCTCGACCACGGTGAACCCGAGGCCGCGCAACGCCGCCAGGAAATTGAGGTAGGCGGTGTTCGGCGACAGCGGCTCTTCGCTGTAGAGCGTCATCGTGCCCTTGACGCGCGGGTCGACCAGAAACTGCTGATTCAGGATCGCCGACATGGCGCGGGCCACGCCCTCGATGTCGGCATTGACGAAATTGAGCGTGACCGCCTGGCCGCGAAAGCGGGAGTTGGCGGTTTGCGCACTGGCGACCGGCGGCAGCAGGGCGGCGCAGAGCAGCAGGGCGGCGACCGCCCCCGGCGCCTTGCGGCCCGGGAGCGGGCGGGGAGGGCGTGACTTCATTCTCATCCGATCGAAATGACGGAGCGCGCGCCGTTGCGCCGCCCGATGATGTTCAGCAGGCTGGACAGTGCCGCCTCGCTGCCCGGCGCCGCCGAGGCCTCGCCGCGAAAACGCACGCCGTTCGGCCCCAGGGTGCCGGTGCCGCTCAGTTGCAGCGCACCTTCGCGCGTGCTGAGCTCGAGTTGCGAGGTGCCGGGATTGCCCACATCGCCGTCCAGGCTCATCCGGTAGCTGCCGAGCGTATCGAGGGTGGTCAAACGCGACGAGACCTGATTCATCTCCAGCTCGGCGCGGCCCTCGACCCGCCAGCGGCCCTGCACCGATTCGACCCTCAAGCCCGGTGACAGCAGGCGCGCGCCGCCGCCGAGCTGCATCGTGTTCCACGGCGTGCCCAGGCCGCCGAGAAACGCCGTCGGCCATTGCCCGACCCAACCGGAGGCCGGCAGCAGCGCCACGCTGGCGCGCCCGAGGCCGGGTTTGATTTGAAGCACCAGCTCGCCGTTGATGCAACAGGCCTGACGGGCGCGCAACTCGAAACCGAGCCCGCGCATCGCCAGCGTCCATTCGAGGCGGCCGGGCAGCGAGGCGGCGTCGCGACTGCCCGGGCCGCCGGCCAGCACCGCGACGGCGCTGCCCGACCACACCGTGCCGCGGGCGTCGGCCAGGATCAGGCGCTGGTCCGTGCCGTTCGCGATCCAGCCGGCCAACCATGCCGCGGGCGCAAACACGGTCCCCGCGACCAGCAGCCCGAGCAGTGCGCCGGCACACCCCCAGCGCATGCCGGCGCCCCGCGACTTGTCCCAGGCCAACTCGGCGAAGGTCGATTCGCCGAAGCTCGTGCTGGCGACGGTCGGGCTCCAGATCGGCCGGGCCCGCGGGCGCTTTCTGAGGTGCCGAATCAAGGCGGCCCTCCGATCGAGACGCTGAGGCTGCCGGAATAGCCATTGGAGGCGCGCTGCAGTTGCGCTTCCAGCGGGCGTGCGCGGGCGCCGCTGCGCGCCTCGGTCAGCCAGGCGCGCAAGGCGTCGGGGCTGACCTCGGTGAGCGTCAGGGTGGCCCGGTCGCCGCGCTGCACGAGCTTGGCGCGGTCGCCGAGCCGGTCGGTGGCCGATTTCAGCGCCAGCGCGGCCTGCGCTGCCGGCACCGGCGCGGTGGCGCGCAGGCTCTGGCTTTCGGCGGCGATGCGCTGCATCTGCTGCCACTGGGTATCGAGCCGGTCGAGTTCGGCGGGCGCCTCGCGCACGGTGCGCCAGGCCGGTTGCACGAACAAGGTCCAGACCGCGAAGAGCACCAGCACGGCCGCCACCAGCAGCAAGGCCTGGCGCTCCCGCCTCGCCCGGAGCAGCCACCAGGCGGAGGCTTGCCGTCCGAGGTCGGCCAGCGGCGGCGGCAGCCGTGAGGTCGGAACGCTGCTCATGAAGTGACTGCGCGCCCGCGGGTCAGCACCAGCCGGCCTTCGCTCGCCTCCACCCGCCAACCGGCAGGGCTCAACGCGCTTCGGAACTGCTCGATCTGTTGCGGCGTCCAGCCGCTCGCCGACAAGGTCAGCCGGCCGGGTTCGAAACGCAGCGTGTCGACCGCCGTTCTGTCGCTCGGCCAGGCGGAGGCGGCGGCTTGCAGCATCGGCTCGAGGTCGGTGTCGCCGGACTTGCCGGCCAGCGTCCGCAAGGCCTGCGCTTCGCGCTGCATCACCGCCACGGCGTCGCGCTGCACGTCCAGCGGGCTGACCTTCGGGTAGGTCGTGCTGACCAGCGTCTGCATCGCCGTCTGGCGCGCGTCGATGGCGCTGCGTTGATGCCAGGCCCAGAGGTTCAGCCCGAGCACCTGCGCGACCAGCAGCGCCAGCACGCCGATCCGGACAGGCCGCCAGTCGGGGCTGAAAAGTCGGCGTGCCGAGTCGCGCAAGGCGCGGCCGCTGCGGGTGCGCCGGGCGAGTTCGAACTGGCGCAGGTTCCAGAGGCTGCGCCCCGCCTGCAGCAAGCGCTGGGCCGGCGGCATCACGCTCACCGGCGCGCCCAGCCATTGTTCTGCAGCCGAAGCGGCGCCGGGTGTCGCGCTCCAGCGGGTGCCCGGCGGTGCGGGCAGCGGCACCAGCGCGCGCGCCAGGCCGCCCTGCAGCCGGACGCTCGCCACACCGTCGGCATGGGCCCAGTTCAGGGCGATGCCGTGGCTGGTGCTGCCGGTGTCGGGGCGCGTTTGCGCTGCGGTTTCTGCGAAGTGGCCGATCGGCGGGTCGTCCGGCCAGCTCATCGGCACCATCCGGTCGACGAACACCTCGGCTTTTTCCAGGGCCGCGAGTTCGCCGCGCATCCAGCGGCGCGAGACCGCGGCAACCCAGGTCGGCTGGCCGGCGCTGGCGGCCGGCGCCAGCGCCAGGTGGACGTCGTCGGTGTCTTCGAGCAAGGCCTCTTCCAGCACGCCGAACAGTGCCGCTTTCATCCGTGCCGCGGGCGCCTTGGGCAGGGTGATGCGGTGCCAGCTCACGTCGGTGTCCGCGAGCACGCCGATCACCGTCGTCGCTTTCGGCAACAGCGCCGCGGCGCACTGGCCCTGCGATTCGAGGACGAGGCCGTCGCTGCTGAGCACGTAGCTGTACTCGGTGCTCAAGCCGGAGCCTTCCGGCTCGGCGCCGCCTGCACTGCTGGCACGCAGCCGTGAACGCTGCGGAATCAGGACGACAAGGGTCGACATCGGGGGGGAAGAAGCTGGGCTGCGGGCATTGTAGGCACGGGGGGCGGCTGCGATTCTTCACGAATCAATGACTTACCGGGCGTTGTTGTAGCGGATTCGCGTGCCCGAAAAAGGCCGAAAAATGCGGTTCCAGTGGGCTGTCTCGGAGTCGCTTGCCGGATCGAAGTCAGCCCGTCACGGCGTCGGCTGTTCATCGCGGCTGGCAATGCGCTCGCGCTCGAGCACCTTGACCTGACGGTTCTGGAGGCGCTGCACCAGCGAACGCTCTTCCAGCACCCGGTCGTTCAGGCGCAGGCGGCCCCGGACCTCGAAGTAGCTGGTCGAGACCGCGAGGTTCGCGCTTGCCGCAGCGCTCGGTGCCTGGGCCATGAAGTCTGCGGTCGACTTGAAAGGTGCCCGCTGACGAAGCTGAATCAGGCGTTCGGCCGAACCCAGGTCGAGGTTGGCGATCTCGGCAGACAGCAACTCGCGCGACGCGGTGTTGACGTTGAGCGCCGTTGCAACCGGCAGCACGATGAGATAGGGCCGCAGCACCTCGAGCACCTGCGGGTCGATTCCCAGCCAGGCGAGTTGGGTCACCGAACTCGGCAACAACGGTTTTGGCGACGCGCCGGCGCCGGATGCCGGCGCGGCCGGCGGCAGCGCGCCGAGCATTCCCGTCGCCATCGTCTCGGCCACGCCGGCATCGATGCCCAATGTCTGGCAGAGGCGACCGAGCGCAGCCTCCTCGAGCGGATCGATCTTCACACCCTGCACCAGGTTGGTGACGTTGAACTTCGCCTGGGCGTCGGTGATGGAGCCGGAGAGAAACGCGTCCGGTCCGTCGTCGGTGCTGCTTTCCTTGTCGGCAGCGAGGAACGTCGAGAGACGGGCCTCGGCGAGCGGCACCGCCCAGGGCTCGCCGAGGTGGTCGACGAGGCCGGTGCGGCCGTCTGCGCGCAGGTCTTCCCGCAGGATCAGCTTGGCCCAGTCGAGCGCGCCGCTCAGGATCCAGGCCGACTGGGTGCGCGCCCGCTCCGCGACCTCGACCTGCACCGCCCGCCATTGCTGCCAGACCATCGACGCGGCGAGGGTCACCACCAGCGTGACGATGATCATGGCCGTCAGCAGCGCCGCGCCGCTCTGGCGAAACGCGGGGGCCGACCGGTGTCGAGCAGGAATCATCGGTCAAGGGCCCAGCAGGGTGTCGCGGGTCAGGTCGCCGTTCAGGCCGCTGCCCGGAGCGAAGCTCAACAGAAGGCGCACGCCGGCCGGCAGCGCCTGCCGTGATGGCGGCAGGCCCGCAATGGTGGACACCTGCGTCAGATTGCCTGTCGACTGGCAATTGGCCCAGCCGTTGCCCTGATAGAAATAAACCTGCCACTGCTGCAATCCGGTCAGCGCCCGGATCGCCCCGGGCTCGTCATCCTGAAGCTGCAGACTCTTTTGCCAGCTCTGCTGCAGCTCGGCCGTCGTTGTGACCGACGGGCCGGCCCAGCGGACCCAGTTGGCGCCGGCCGGGTCCGGTCGCAAGGACCAGGCGACGATCTGCATGCCGGTCGGCGTGTGCCGGGCCAGGCGCACGGTCGCGCCATCGCAACTGAGCGCCTGCGGCAGCGAGGTGCTGTCTTGCAACGCCATCAGGTCCTGCTCCCATTGCGCCAGCACCGTGTTCAGGCGCAGGGTCTGGTCGAGGCGCGTCTGGCTGGCGTCGCGGGTGCGGACGATGCCGTCCACGCCGCGCCAGGCCATGCCGGCCATCACCGCCATCACCAGCAACGCCACCAGCACCTCGACGAGCGTGAAGCCCGCCGCTGCCCGTTTGACGATCGCCCGGCTCACGGCGTCACTTCCGCAGAATGGTGGAGAGCGTCAACAGCGTCGCGCCGTTCGCGTCGAACAACTGCGCTTCCAGACGAACGAAGTTCGGATTCGGCGTCGGCCGCACCGAGAGGTTGCCGCGGTAGTCGCGCCCCAGCTCGTTGCAGGTGAAGTCGGAATCACCGACCGGCGGCGTCAGGCCGGAGAGGCGCAGGCCCGTCAACTGGTTGTCGGCGCACCACTGCGCGGCACTGACCTGAGCGAGCCGCTCGGTGTTGCCGGTCAGCGCGCCGGCCGCGTTGATGCCGGCGCCGAGCGTGATCGCAACGATCGTCAGCGCCACCAGCACCTCGATCAGCGTGAAGCCAGCGGCGACCGCGCGGCGATGGTGTGATGCGCGCCTGGCCCGCATCAGCGTTCCGTCGCGACGGCCTCGTCGGTGACCGCGAACGGCCCGAGGCCATCGGTCGCCAAGGTCAGGCGCCGGTCGCCGAGGCGCAGCACGATGCGTTGCGCGCCGATCAGCGGCTCCGGCCCGAGCACCACGGCACGGGCGCCCGGCACGTCGGCGGTGACGCCCTCGGTCAGCCAACGCGAGGGCAGATCGGCGGACGGGGGCAGCCCGACGAAGCGAAATCCCGGCTGACCGACCTGCTCGCTGCGCGGCTCCCAACTCGCCGGCAAGCCCGAGGCCCGTGCTTCGGTGCGGGCCGAGTCGAGCAACGCCACCAGCCGCGCGCCTTCGCGCTCGAGCTGAGTCTCCTCGGGATTCCTCAGCCCGATGCTGACCACCGCGCTGGCAATCGCCACCAGCATCAGCACCACCATCAGCTCGACCAGCGTGAACCCGGCGTGGCGGCGTGCCACGTTCGCGGTCATTGCCAGGAGCCGATGTCGGCATTCTTGCCTTCGCCGCCGACCACGCCGTCCGCGCCGAAGCTGTAGATGTCGATCTCGCCCTTCAGGCCGGGATTCGAATACTGGTAGGGATGGCCCCAGGGGTCGTTCGGCAGCTTGTCGACGTATGGTTTCCAGTTGCTTGGAATCTCGCCGACCGTGGGTTTGGCGACCAGCGCCTGCAGGCCCTGGTCGGCGGTCGGGTAACGCATGTTGTCGAGCTTGTAGAGCTTCATCGCCTGCATCAGGTTGTTGACGTCGGTGCGGGCCGCCGTCACCCGTGCGTCGTCGGCCCGGTCGAGCAGGTTGGGGACGATCAACGCCGCGAGCACACCGATGATGACCAGCACCACCATCAGTTCGATCAGCGTGAAGCCGCGGGGGCGGCGGCGCAGGCGCAGGGTGCATCGGGTCAGCAACATCGTGAAGTCTTCCTGGCCGGAAATGGCCGTGGTCGGGGTCATTGTCCAGGCATTGTGGAGACCCTGGCTGGATCATAATCGCCCGATGTTGGCGCGATTTTCCTCCTTCGTGATCTGGGCATTGGTGGCTGCGACCGTGCTCTTCTGGGGCCTGCGCCTGTTCGTGCGCTCGCCGGCCGCGCCCGCCTACACCGTCGCGGTCGACCACAGCGCGGCAGTTCGCGGCGACCTGACCCGGCTGCTCGGTTCGGCACCGCCACCCACCGCCGGGCCGGCACCGTTGGCACAGGAGGCGAGTGCGCGTTTCAAGCTGCTCGGCATCATGGCGCCGCGGGCGAACACCGGCGACCGCCAGGGCGTTGCCCTGATCGCCGTCGACGGCAAACCGGCGCGGGCATTCATCGTTGGCAGCTCGCTCGACGAGCAACTGGTGCTGCAGTCGGTCAGCCTGCGTTCGGCTGCGATCGGGCCGGCACGCGGTCAATCGGATCTGATTCTGGAAATGCCGGCGTTGCCGAGTGCGGCCACCGGCAGCTTGCCACCGCTGGGTGGTGCCGCGGTGCCTCCCGCGCGCTTCGTGCCGACGGCATCGCCGACCGCATTGCCCACTTACTTCCCACCCCCCGCGCAGGGCGGCATGGCTCCTCCGCAAGCGCAGCAGCTTCGACCGAACCAGCCTGCGCCCGAGTAGGGTCAGATCAACGAGCCCGGACCGGACCGTGGCACCAGTGCCCCGGGCTCGGACGGTTTCGGCAGCAGTCCCGGCAGCGTCGTCCCCGCTTCCTCCTTCTCGGCGACGTCGCTCAGCAGGGCTGCGGCACTGCGGACCAAAGGCCAGGCCAGGGTCGACCCCGTGCCGTCGGTGCATTCCATGCCCAATTCGAGCAGCGCCGAGGCGTTGAACAAGCCGAGTGCGTTGTCCAGGCCGCGGTGGTTGTGGCTGCGGGTGAAAACGCAGTAATCGGTCACCGCCGGGGCGATGCGCGCCGCCACCATCAGCGCGGCGCAGGCCGGAACACCGTCGACGACGATCAGGTGCCGCTTGCTGCCGGCGACCAGCATCACGCCGACCATCATCGCCATCTCGAAGCCGCCGAAGGCCGCCAGCACCTCGACCGGGTCGGTCACCATCTTGTGACGCGCCTGCGCGCTCTGCAAGACGCCGAGCAAATGGCTCAGTTCGCTTTCGGGCATGTCGGGGCCGGCGATCAGCAGGTCGCTCAGGCTCGCACCCGAAAGCCTGGCCAGCAGCAGCGCCGCGCTTTGGTTCGAGCCGACGCCGATGCCGGCGCAGACGAGCGCATTGCCGACGAGCGAATCCGCGATCTCCATGCCGGCGCGAATCGCGGCATGCGCCTGGTCGAGCGACATGGCCGAGGTGACCCGCGCATTGCGGGTGCCGTGGGCGATCTTGCGTGCCAGCAGTTGCGCATGCGGCGCGACCGGTTCGGCGATGCCGCAGTCGACCACCGACAGTTCGAGCCCCTGGATGCGGGCGAACGCCGCCAGCGGAAGCTGCGAGGTCAGCAACTGGTGGGCGATCTGCGCCGTCGACGGCCGCGCCGAGTCACCGAGGCCGTCGACCGCCAGACCATGGTCGGAGGCGAAGATCACGATCTGCGGCGTCTGGAACCGTGGGTTCAGCGTGTTTTGAATCAGACCGAGTCGCACCGCGAGCGGCTCCAGCTCCCCGAGGCCGCCGGTGGTCTCGGCCCGGGCACCGAGCTTGCGGCGAAGCGCCTGCTCGAGCACGGGATTCAGCGTGGGGGTGATCAGCGAACGGTTGACCGACATGATGGGCGGCTCGCCGCATTCGGCGGGGTCGGGAAGGTGCCTGATTGTGACGCCGTGGCTCCGCCGAGCGTGTCCAACTGTCAGCGGAGAAAGAGGCGGTATGCGGGGTTGTCGGTTTCATCGGCGCATGGGTAGGCCAGGCCGTTCAAGAACGCGCCGAAGGCGACGTCATCGGTCGCTGCCACCTGAATGCCGACCAGGATTCGGCCGTCGTCGCCGCCCTGGTTCCGGTAATGGAACAGCGTGATGTTCCACCCTGGGTCCATGCTCGAGAGAAAGCGCATCAGTGCGCCGGGCCGCTCGGGGAACACGAAGCGGTAGAGGCGTTCGTCCGCCGCCAGGTGGCTCCGGCCGCCGACCATGTGCCGAAGGTGCTGCTTGGCCAGTTCGTCGTCGGTCAGGTCGAGCGTGGCGAAGCCGTGGTGACTGAAGCGGTGCGCGAGTTCGGTCGATTCACCCCGGTTGACGGTCGCGAGGCCGAGGAAGACGTGCGCTTGCTGCGAATCGGAGATGCGGTAGTTGAACTCGGTGACGGCCCGCGGCCCGATCAGCTCGCAAAAGCGCCGAAAGCTGCCGCGCTCCTCGGGGATGGTCACCGCGAAGACCGCTTCGCGCGATTCGCCGACCTCGGCACGCTCGGCGACGAAGCGCAGGCGGTCGAAGTTCATGTTCGCCCCGCAGGTGATCGCGACGAAGGTCTTGTCCCGGCAGCCGTGCGTCTCGACGTACTGTTTGATCGCGGCGACGCCGAGGGCGCCCGACGGTTCGAGGATGCTGCGGGTGTCCTGAAACACATCCTTGATCGCGGCGCAGGCGGCGTCGGTGTCGACGACGATGAACTCGTCGACCAGTTCGCGTGCCAGGCGAAAGGTTTCCTCGCCGACGAGTTTCACCGCCGTGCCGTCGGCGAACAGACCGACCTCGGCGAGCTGCACCCGTCGGCCCGCCTGCACCGACCGGAGCATCGCGTCCGAGTCGCGGGTCTGCACGCCGATGACCTTGATCTCGGGCCGCACTGCCTTGATGTAGGCGGCCACGCCGGAGATCAGGCCGCCCCCGCCGATCGCGACGAACACCGCATCGATCGGCCGCTGGTGCTGGCGCAGGATCTCCATCGCGATCGTTCCCTGGCCGGCGATCACGTCCGGATCATCGAACGGGTGCACGAAGGTCAGGTCATTCGCCGCTTCGAGTTCGGCTGCGCGCACATACGCGTCGGAGTAGCTGTCACCGTGCAGCACGACGCCGCCGCCGAGGGCCCGAACGGCATCGATCTTGACCTGCGGCGTGGTCGACGGCATCACGATCGTCGCCTGGCAGCCGAGCCGGCGGGCGGCCAGCGCCACGCCCTGCGCATGATTGCCTGCCGACGCGCAGATCACGCCGCGGGCGAGTTCCGCCGGGCTGAGCTGCGCCATCTTGTTGTAGGCGCCGCGAAGTTTGAAGCTGAAGACGGACTGG
>CAMQQG010000057.1:0-32061 GCA_947034895.1 Rhytidiadelphus loreus
GCAACACCGGCACGGCTGCCGTGTGCCTGCAGGTGCGCTCGGCCCACGACGTGCTGCCGCCGCCGCGGCAGTACACCGTCGGTGCCGGGAAGTCGCTCGACGACGCCTGGAACGTCGCCACGAATCCAGCCGGCGCCTACGACGTGTCGGTGCACGGCCCGAACGGCTTGTTCCGGCAGTTCAAGGGCCAGGTCGGCGGCGACCGGCTGGCGCAGGTCGAGGCCACGCTGCGCCACGACGCGGCACGGTGCGGCGTGGAACTGGTGCTGACCAACCGCGGCCGGCAAGCCTGCCGCGCCACGGTCACCGACGGCTACACCGGCAGCCTCGCCGCACGGACGCTGGCGGCGGGAGAACAGGTGGCCACGACCTTGCCGCTCGCTGCCAACCACGGCTGGTACGCGCTCGACGTGGCCATCGACGGCCGGGCCGAGGCGTCGCACCGGTTCGCCGGCCATGTGGAGACCGGGCAGCACAGTGTCAGCGACCCGGCGATCGGCGGCCTGCGGGCGCGCGCGACGGCTCTGTGAGCTCGTCGCCCGCCGGCGATGCGATGAACCCTCGGGCCACCAGCACCAAGCCTCCCAACGTTCTGATCCTGATGGCGGATCAGCTCACGCCCGGCGCCCTGGCGGCCCATGGCAACCGCGTCAGCCGCACGCCGCACATCGACGCACTCGCCCGCGACGCGGGTGGTGTTCGACTCGGCCTACACCAACAGCCCGTTGTGTGCCCCGTCGCGCTACGTGTTCATGTCGGGGCAGCTGCCGTCGGCGATCGGCGCCTACGACAACGCGGCCGAGATGCGCTCCGAGACGCTCACCTTCGGCCACCACCTGCGCCACGCCGGCTACCGGACCATCCTCTCCGGCAAGATGCATTTCTGCGGCGCCGACCAGCTGCACGGCTTCGAGGAGCGGCTCACCACCGACATCTACCCCGCCGACTTCGGCTGGACGCCCGACTGGCAGCGCCCCGACGTGCGCCCGAGCTGGTACCACAACATGGCCTCGGTGCGCGACGCCGGCCCGTGCGTGCGCAGCAACCAGCTCGACTTCGATGACGAGGTGGTGTTCAAGGCGCGGCAAAAGCTCTACGACCTGGCGCGCGACGCCGACGCGCGGCCGTTCTGCATGGTCGTCTCGATGACGCATCCGCACGATCCGTACGCCATCAGCGCGCCGTACTGGAACCGCTACCGCGACGACGAGATCGACATGCCGCGCGTCCACCTGGCACCCGACCAGCTCGACCCGCATTCGCGGCGGCTGCGCCACGTGAGCGACATGGACGGCATGCCGGTCGATGCACAGCAGGTGCGCAACGCCCGGCGCGCGTATTACGGCGCGGTGTCGTACGTCGACGACCAGGTCGGCAGCCTGCTCGCCACGCTGCGCGAGGTCGGGCAGGCCGACAACACCATCGTCCTGCTGCTCGCCGACCACGGCGACATGCTCGGCGAGCGGGGGCTTTGGTACAAGATGAACTTCTTCGAGCCGGCCTGCCGCGTGCCGCTGATGGTGCACGCGCCCGGCCGTTTCGCGGCGCGGCGGGTGGCGCAGTCGGTGTCGCTCGCGGACATGCTGCCGACGCTGGTCGACCTGGCCCGCGACGGCGTGCCGGTCGCCGATCCGGAGCCCCTGCACGGCCGCAGTCTGTGGCCGCACCTGCAGGGCGACGGCGGCCACGACGAGGTGATCGGCGAGTACCTGGCCGAAGGTGCGGTGGCGCCGGTGGTGATGATCCGCCGCGGGCCGTGGAAGTTCGTGCACTCGCCGCCCGATCCGGACCAGTTGTTCCATCTGCCGGACGACCCGGACGAGCTGCGCAACCGCGCGCTCACCGACGACGCGACCGAGGTGCTGCAGCGCATGCGCGCCGAGGTGGCGGCGCGCTGGGACCTGGCCGCTCTGCGGGACCAGGTCGTGGCCAGCCAGCGGCGACGCCATTTCCAGGTCGCCGCCCAGCGCCAGGGCGCACGTCACGACTGGGATTTCGAGCCACGGCAGCCGGCCAGCGAGCGCTACATGCGCAACCACCTCGAACTCGATGCGCTCGAAGCGCGTGCCCGGTTTCCGGCCGTCGTCCCGACGCTGTTCGAGCGATGAATCCACCACCTGTCCGATGAGGTTCGCATGCTGAAGCCGCTGTTGTCGGTGCTGGCCCTGGCGCTCCTCACGGGCGTGACGCCAGCGCGCGCGGGGGACGCGCCCGACTGCGCCGAAGTGCGCATGGCCGACCCCGGCTGGACGGACATCACCGCCACCAATGCGCTGGCGGGCGTGGTGCTGGAGGCGCTCGGCTACCGGCAGACGGTGCGCAACCTGTCGGTGCCGATCACGCTGCTCGGGCTCGGCAAGAACCAGATCGACGTCTTCCTCGGCAACTGGATGCCGGCGCAAAAGGCGAGCGTCGAGCCGCTGTTGCAGGCCGGCCGCATCGATCTGCTGCAGGCCAATCTGCCCAACGCCCGGTTCACGCTCGCCGTGCCGCGCTACGTCGCCGCTGCCGGGGGTGACGACGTTCGCCGACCTGGCAACCCACGCGGCCGCCTTCGATTCCGTGATCTACGGCATCGAGCCCGGTGCGCCCGCGAACCAGAGCATCGCCCACATGCTCGGTGCCGGAGACTTCGGCCTGCAGGGCTGGCGTTTGATCGAGTCCAGCGAGTCGAGCATGCTCGCGCAGGTGCAGCGGCGGGTGGCGTCCAAACGGTGGATCGTGTTCCTGGCCTGGGAGCCTCACGTGATGAACACCCGGTTCGACCTGGTCTACCTGCACGGCGGCGATGCCTGGTTCGGCCCGAACGACGGGAATGCCACTGCCAACACCGTCACCCGCCATGGGTATGCCGAGCAGTGTCCGAACGTCGCACGGCTCTTTCGCCAACTGGTGTTCAGCGTGCCGCTCGAGACCGCGCTGATCACCGACCTCGTCGAGAACAAGGTCGGCGCCAGAGCGGCCGCCATCGCGCTGCTGAAGCGCCAGCCGCAGTGGTTGGACCGGTGGCTCGCGGGCGTCAAGACGGTGTCCGGGGGCGACGGGCTCGTCGCTGCGAAGAAGCTCGTGGGTGGCTGAGAACCTCTCGGCTGCGTTCAGCGTGGCGCTGCTGCTCGGCTATGAGTTGCGCGTGCTGTGGATCACTCGGCGCCACCCGCGGCGCATCGCGCGCAGTGCCCACGCCCAGTTGCGCATGCAGTGGGTCGAGGCGCTGCACGGCATGCCCGGCTTCGAGATCGTCGCGGTGCAGGCGCTGCGCAACTCGCTGATGTCGGCGACGATCGCTGCCTCGACGACCGCGCTCGGCATGATGGCCGGGATCGGCATCATGGTCAATGCAGGCCTGGCCGCCGGGCCATGGCTGCATGCGGCGATCGCGCTGCTGCTGATGTCGATCCTCTTCGCGTCGCATGTGTGTTCGGCGATGGCCATGCGCTACTTCCACCACACCGGCTTCATCGTGTCGATGCCGGCCGGCTGCCCGCAGCGAGCGCCGCTCGAAGCGATGGCAGCGCGCTACGTCCAACGTGCCGGCCTGCTCTATGGCTGGGGCTTGCGCTGCTTCCTGATGGTGGCGCCGCTGCTGGTCGGCCTCGGCCAGCCGCTGTGGATGCCACCGGCCGCGGTGGCGACCGTGGTCGTGCTGTGGTTGTTCGACCGTCCCGGCAGCGACGGCTGAGGGCGCCGCCCGACCGAGTTTCCACGATGTCGGTTTTGGACAAGTCGTCGTCCTGCAGGCGCAAGGTGCCCCTGGGAGCAGCGCAAACAATGGCTTCATGAGCGGCCAGAACTACTCCCTGTGGAGCCTTGTCAAGCACGGCTTGAAGCACCACGCTTCCTGGGAGCCGGCCTGGTTGCGCACGCCGCTGGCACCGAGCTACGACGTGGTCATCGTGGGCGGAGGCGGGCATGGGCTGGCCACGGCCTACTACCTCGCCAAGCACCACAAGGTCGGCCGCATCGGCGTGCTGGAAAAGGGCTATCTGGGCGGCGGCAACACGGCGCGCAACACGACGATCGTGCGCTCGAACTATCTCTGGGAAGAGGCGGCGCAGCTCTACGAACACTCGCTGACACTGTGGGAGGGCCTGAGCGCCGACCTGAACTTCAACGTCATGTTCAGCCAGCGCGGCGTGTTCAACCTCGGCCACAACCTGCAGGACATGCGCGACATCGAGCGCCGGGTCCATGCCAACAACCTGCAGGGCATCGACGCCCACGTGCTGAACGCAGCCGAGGTGAAGGACAAGATTCCGCAGCTCGACTGCGGCGCCAGCCGCCGCTATCCGGTGCTCGGCGCGAGCTGGCAGCCGCGCGCCGGCATCGCCCACCACGACGCGATGGCGCGTGGCTTCGCACGGGCGGCGAGTCGTCTGGGCGTGGAGCTGATCGAGAACTGCGAAGTCACCGGCATGGAGATCGAGGGCGGCCGCATCCTCGGGCTGCAGACGACGCAGGGCCACGTGCGCACCGAGCGCGTCGGCTGCGTGGCGTCGGGCCACAGCTCGGTGCTCGGGCGCATGGCCGGCATCCGCATGCCGCTGCAGAGCCATCCGCTGCAGGCGTTCGTGTCGGAATCGATGCAGCGCGTCTTCGACACGGTGGTGATGTCGAACGCCGTGCACGGCTATCTGAGCCAGTCCGACAAGGGCGAGCTGGTGATCGGCGCGGGCATCGACAACTACCTCGGCTACGGCCAGCGCGGCAGCCCGTACGTGATCGACCACACCGCGGCGGCGATCGTCGAGCTGTTCCCGCAGTTCTCGCGGGTGCGCATGAACCGGCAGTGGGGCGGCATCGTCGACGTCACGCCCGACGCCTGCCCGATCATCACCAAGACGCCCGTGCAGGGCCTGTACTTCAACTGCGGCTGGGGCACCGGCGGCTTCAAGGCGACGCCGGGCTCGGGCCATGTGTTCGCCCACACCATCGCCCACGATGCGCCGCACCCGCTCAACCGCGCGTTCTCGCTGGACCGCTTCGCGACCGGCCACCTCATCGACGAGCACGGCGCCGCCGGCGTCGCGCACTGACCGTCACTGCCCCATGTTCCAGTTCCATTGCCCGCATTGCGGCGAAACGCGCGACGAGGAGGAGTTCTCCAACGCCGGCGAGGCCTACATCGTCCGCCCGGCCGTGCCCGAGGCGGTGGACGACGCCACCTGGGGCGACTACCTCTTCATGCGCGAGAACCCGAAGGGCTGGGCCTGGGAGCAGTGGCTGCACACGGCGGGCTGCCGCAAGGTGATCGCGGTGCGGCGCAATACGGCCAGCTACGAGGTCGGCGAGAGCCGCCGCCTCTCCGACGGCAAGCCGGTCACGCCATGAGCGGCAGCCGCGTCCCCAACCCCAGCGCGCGCATCGACCGCAGCCGCCGCATCGCGTTTCGCTACGGCGGCCGCGACTACACCGGCCACCCGGGCGACACGCTGGCCTCGGCGCTGCTCGCCAACGGCGTGCGGCTGGTCGGCCGCAGCTTCAAGTACGGCCGGCCGCGCGGCATCGTCGGCGCCGGGTCGGAGGAGCCGAACGCGCTGGTGCAGCTCGGCGTCGGCGCGCTGACGGTGCCGAACGTGAAGGCCACGCAGGCGATGCTGTACGAGGGCCTGGTCGCCACGCCGGCGTCCGGCTGGCCGTCGGTGCAGTTCGACCTGAAATCGGTGTTCGGCCTCGCCGGGCGCTTCATGCCGGCGGGCTTCTACAGCAAGACGTTCAAGTGGCCGGCGCGCTGGTGGCCGGCCTACGAGACCGTGATCCGCCGCCTCGCCGGCTTCGGCGCCGCGCCGACCGTGCCCGACCCCGAGCACTACGACCACCTGCACCACCATGTCGACGTGCTGGTGGTGGGCGGCGGCGCCTGCGGCCTGCTGGCCGCGCTGCAGGCCGGCCGCGCCGGTTTGAAGACGCTGCTGGTCGACGAGCAGCATGAACTCGGCGGTTGGCTGCTGTCGGACCCGCAGGCGCGGATCGACGGCTTGACGAGCGCCGAGCACCTGCAGTCGGTGCAGGCCGAACTCGCCCGCATGCCGCATGTGCAGGTGCTCACGGCGACGACCGCGTTCGGCGTGTACGAACAGAATCTGGTGCTGGCGGTCGAACTGCTGCAGGACCATCTCGCACCGTCCGAGCGCAACCCGGCGCTGCCGCGCCAGCGCCAGCACAAGATCCGCGCCCGGCACCTCGTGCTGGCGACAGGGGCGATCGAGCGTCCGCTGGTGTACGGCAACAACGATCTTCCGGGAGTGATGACCGTGTCGGCCGGGCAGACCTATCTGGCGCGCTACGGCGTGCGCGTCGGCCAGCGCATCCTCGTCTGCGGCACCAGCGATCTGATCCACGATGCCGCCGCGCTGCTCGCCGGTGCCGGTGCAGAAGTGACGGTGGCCGACGTGCGGCCCGCGTCGGGTGCCCGCGCGCCGGTGCCGGGCGTCACCGTGCTGCAGGGCCATGGCATCGCGGCGGTGACGGGCCGTGCCGGCGTGCAGGGCGTGCGGCTGGTGAAGCTGCACGCCGAGCGCGACGAGGTGGTCGGCGCCGGGCCGACCTTGGCCGTCGACACGGTGCTCTCGTCCGGCGGCCTCTCGCCCACGGTGCACCTGTACTGCCACGACGGCGGCCGGCCGATCTGGGACGAAGCGGCCGCCGCGTTCGTGCTGCCGGCGCAGGGCCGTGCCGGCATCGCCTGCGTGGGCGCGGTGACCGGCGCGTTCGAACTGCAGGCGGCGTTGGCGCAAACCACGACGGCGATGCAGGCGGTCTGTGCGACCTTGGGCAAGGCCGACACCTCGCGCGCGCCGACAGCCGCTGCCGGCCTGCCTCGTCAGCCCGCTCGCCCGATGGTCCGCCTGCCCGACGGCCGGCCGGAAGGCGAGGGCGCCAAGGCGTTCGTCGACTATCAAAACGACGTCACCGCCGCCGACATCGCGCTCGCGGTGCGCGAGAACTACCACTCGGTGGAGCACGTCAAGCGCTACACCGCGCTCGGCTTCGGCACCGACCAGGGCAAGCTGTCGAACGTCAACGGCTTCGTGCTGACGGCGCAGGCGCTGAAGCGGCCGGTGGCCGAGGTCGGCACCACCACCTACCGGCCGGCCTACACGCCGGTGTCGCTCGGCGCGCTGGCCGGCCCCGTGGTCGGCGACACCTTCGATCCGCGCCGCACCACGGCGCTGCACGCGGCGCACGTGGCGCGCGGCGCGGCGTTCGAGCCGGTCGGCCAATGGCTGCGGCCGTGGTACTTCCCGAAACCCGGCGAGGACCTGCACGCCGCCGTGCGCCGCGAATGCACCGCCGCCCGCACCGGCGTGGCGGTGATGGACGCGTCGACCCTCGGCAAGATCCAGCTCGACGGCCCCGACGTGCGCGAGTTCCTGAACCGCGTCTACGCCAACGCCTGGCTACAGCTCGCCCCCGGCAAATGCCGCTACGGCCTGATGCTCAACGAGAACGGCATGGTGATGGACGACGGCGTCAGCGCCTGCATCCACGACACGCAGTTCCACATGACCACCACCACCGGCGGCGCGGCCCGCGTGCTGCAGTGGCTGGAGACCTGGCACCAGACCGAGTGGCCGGAGCTGAAGGTCTGGATGACCTCCGTCACCGACCACTGGTCGACCGTGGCGCTGGTCGGTCCGAAGTCGCGCGAGGTGCTGGCGCGGCTCTGCAGCGACATCGACCTGTCGCCCGAGAAATTCAAGTTCATGGACTGGCGCGCCGGCACGGTGGCGGGCCTGCGCGCCCGCGTGTTCCGCATCAGTTTCTCGGGCGAGCTGTCGTACGAGATCAACGTGGAATCGGGCCACGGCCACGCGCTCTGGGAGGCGGTGATGGCCGCCGGTGCGCCGTTCGACATCACCCCGTACGGCACCGAGACCATGCACGTGCTGCGCGCCGAAAAGGGCTTCATCATCGTCGGCCAGGACACCGACGGCTCGGTGACGCCGGCGGATCTCGGCATGGGCTGGGCGGTGTCGATGAAAAAGCCGTACAGCTTCCTCGGCAAGCGCTCGCTCACCCGCAGCGACACGGTGCGCGCGGACAGAAAGCAACTGGTCGGGCTGTTGACCGTCGACCCGCACGTGGTGCTGACCGAAGGCGCGCAGATCATCGCGCAGCCGAGCGTGGACCCGGCGGCCGGCCCGGTGCCGCTGCTCGGGCACGTCACCTCCAGCTACCACAGCGCCTTCCTCGGACGCTCGATCGCGATGGCGATGGTCAGCGGCGGCACGCAGCGCATGGACCAGACGCTCTACGCCTGGGCACGCGGCAAGGTGACCGAGGTCAAGGTGGCGTCCAGCGTGTTCGTCGATCCGGAAGGGGCGCGCCAGAATGTCTGATTTCGCTGTTGCCGCGCCGCGCTCGCCGCTGCAGGCGCTCGACTTGCCATCCCACGTGGGACCGACCGTGTCGGCCAGCGACAACGCCATCGCCGAGCTGCCGCATCTCGGCGTCATCGTGCTGCGCGGGTCCATCGACGACGCGGCGTTCGTGCGCGGTGCCGAGCAGGTGCTGGGCATCTCGCCGGCCACGCCGCCGCGCCGGGCCACAGCGTGCCGTGCGGGCGTGCTGCTCTGGTCGTCGCCGGATGAATGGACGCTGGTCTGCCGCCGCGCCGCACGCGAGGCGCTGCTCGCGGAATTCACCGCGGCGTGGCAGGGCGTGCATGCGCAGTGCGTCGACAATTCCGGCGGGTTCGGCCTGCTGCGGCTGGCGGGGCCCGACCATCTGCGGGTGCTGCGGCACCTGACGCCGTACGACGTCGAATCGATGGCGATCGGCAGCTGCGCGAACACCTATTTCCCGAGGATGCTGGTCAGCCTGGTGCGGACCGATGCCACCGGCGTGCAACTGATGGTTCGCCGCAGCCTGGCCGACCATGCGTGGCGGCTGCTGCAGCATGCGGGGCGCGCCTACGGGTTGCGGGTCGCCTCGGCCGCCGGTGTTCGCGATGCCGTCTTCGCGCCGCTGCTCGATTGACCGGACCCACCATGCACGCACTCGTTCGTCGCTGCTTCTGGCTGCTGTTCCTCGCCGGCGCCGCGGCCCACGCCCAGACCAGCCTGGCGCACTGGCCGGCACCTGCGGCCGCGCGGCTCGATGCGCTGATCAAGGCGCATGCGAACCGCGGCGACTACGCCGTGTTCGACGCCGACAACACCACCTACCAGTACGACCTGGAGGAATCGCTGCTGCCGTACCTGGAAGCGCACGGCGTGCTCGGCCGCGACACGCTCGGCGCCTCGCTGCAGCCGATCCCTTTCAAGGATGTGGACGGTCGCAAGGAAAGCCTCTACAGCTATTACGGCCGGCTCTGCGAGGTCGACGAACAGCTCTGCTACCCGTGGTCGGCGCAGGTGTTCGCCGGCCCGACGCTGCGTGAGCTCAAGACCCGGATCGACGCGATGCTCGCGGACGGCAGGCCCGTCGCCGCGACCGAGGGTGTCGGCGACGCGACGAAGACCGTCGACGTCTCGCCGCCGAAATTCTTCACCGGCATGCAGGAGCTCTACCGCAAGCTGATGGACAACGGCATCGACGTGTACGTGGTCAGCGCCTCGGCCGAGGAGCTGGTGCGCATGGTGCTCGCCGACCCGAAGTACGGCTACGGCGTGAAGCCCGACCACGTCATCGGCGTGACGCTGTTGCTCAAGAACCCGGCCACCGGCGAAGTGACGACCGCCCGCAAGCGCATCGCCGCGCACCAGTACGACCAGCACGCCCTCGACGACTGGGTCATGACGCCGACGCTCTGGGCGCCGCTGACCTGGTTCGAAGGCAAGTCCGCGGCGATCCGCACGTACATCGACCCGTGGAAGAAGCCCATCCTCGTGGCCGGTGACACGCCGGTGAGCGACGGGCCGATGCTGTTCGGCGAGACCGACGTGGCCCGTGGCGGGATGCGTGTGTGGGTCAACCGCAAGGCGGCCTACCTGCCGGTGATCGAAGGCATGCAGCGCAGCAACGCCGCCGCGCAGCGCGCGCTCAAGCTGCCGGTCACCGCCGACCGCAACTGGATCGTGGTCAAGCCAGACGAGATCCGTTGACGCAGGCGAGCCAGCGATGCGCTACCCGAGCCTCTTCGAGCCGATCCGCCTGAACCAGTTGACGGTGCGCAACCGCGTCGTCAGCACCGGGCACGCCGAGGTCTATGCCGAGGGCGGCGTGCCGGGCGAGCGCTACATCCGCTACTACGAGGAAAAGGCCAAGGGCGGCATCGGCCTGGCGATCTGCGGCGGGTCGAGCGCGGTGTCCAAGGACAGTCCGTCGTCGTGGTGGGCGTCGGTGAATCTGTCGAACGACAAGGTGATCGAGCCGCTGTCCCGGCTGGCCGCGACCATGCACCGCCACGGCGCGAAGATCATGATCCAGGCCACGCACATGGGCCGGCGCAGTTCGTGGCACGGCGGCGACTGGCCGCATCTGGTGAGCCCGTCCGGCATCCGCGAGGCGGTGCACCGCGGCAACGCGAAGACGATCGAGATCGAGGAGATCCGCCGCATCGTGCGCGACTACGGCCGCGCGGCCAAGCGCGTGCAGGACGCCGGCATGGACGGCATCGAGATCTCCGCCGCGCACCAGCACCTGATCGACCAGTTCTGGAGCCCGCGCACCAACCAGCGCACCGATGAGTACGGCGGCAGCCTGGCCAACCGCATGCGCTTCGGCATGGAGGTGTTCCAGGCCGTGCGCGAGCAGGTGGGTGCGGGCTTTTGCGTCGGCCTGCGCATGTGCGGCGACGAATACCACGACGACGGCATCGACCAGGCGATGGCCCGCGACATCGCCCAGGCCATGTCGGAGAGCGGCCTGATCGACTTCCTCGACGTGATCGGCTCCGGCGCCGACACCCACAACAAGCTCGCCAATTGCATGCCCTCGATGGCACTGCCGCCGGAGCCGTTCGTGCACCTGGCGGCCGGCATCAAGCGCGTGTCGAAGGTGCCGGTGCTGCATGCGCAAGGCATCCGCGACGTGACGCAGGCCGAGCGCCTGCTGGCGACCGGGCTGGTCGACATGGTCGGCATGACCCGCGCGCACATCGCCGACCCGCACCTGGTGATCAAGATCCGCGATGGCCGCGACGACCAGATCCGCCAGTGCGTCGGTGCCAACTACTGCATCGACCGCCAGTACCAGGGGCTGGACGTGCTGTGCGTGCAGAACGCCGCGACCAGCCGCGAACGGACCATGCCGCACGACATCGCCCGAACCAGCGGGCCGCTGCGCAAGGTGGTCGTGGTCGGCGCCGGCCCGGGCGGGCTGGAGGCGGCGCGGGTCGCCCGGTCGCGCGGGCACGAGGTGGTGCTGTTCGAGCAGCAGGCGGTCGTCGGCGGGCAG
Organism: Rhytidiadelphus loreus; assembly: GCA_947034895.1. NCBI lineage: Eukaryota > Viridiplantae > Streptophyta > Bryopsida > Hypnales > Hylocomiaceae > Rhytidiadelphus > Rhytidiadelphus loreus. The sequence continues at coordinate 11,341 of CAMQQG010000057.1, forward strand.
ATCAACCTCGCGGCCAAGGCGCCGAAGCGCGAGCAGATGGCCGGCATCGTGCGCTGGCTCGACATGGAGACGCGGCGCCTCGGCGTGGAGCGGCGCATGGGCACCGCGGCCGACGTGGCGACGATCCTGGCCGCGCAGCCCGACATCGTGGTGCTCGCCACCGGCGGCCTGCCGAACGTGGAGCAGTTTCCGCAGTGGGGCGCGGCGGACGGGCGGGTCGTGAGCAGCTGGCACATCCTGTCGGGGGCCGTCGCGCCCGCCGACAACGTGCTCGTGTACGACGCGATCGGCGCGCATGCCGGCACCGGCACGGCCGACTTCATCGCGACCCGCGGCAAGCTGGTCGAGATCGTCACGCCCGACGTGAAGGTGGCCGACGACACCGGCGGCACCACCTTCCCGCTCATGTACCGCCAGCTCTATGCGAAGGGCGTGATCCAGACGCCCAACCACAGCCTGGAGCGGGTCGAGCGCGAAGGCGACAAGCTGGTCGCGGTGCTGCGCAACGACTACACCGAGGTGCTGGAAGAGCGGCTGGTCGACCAGGTGGTGGTCGAGAACGGGGCCAGGCCGAACGACGCGCTCTACTGGCAGTTGAAGGAACGCTCGCTGAACAAGGGGCAGACCGACATCGACGCGCTGTACGACGCCTCGCCGCAGCCGAGCCTGCAGATGGCCACGGGCGATGGCCGCTTCCTGCTCTACCGCGTCGGCGACTGCGTGTCGATGCACAACATCCACGCGGCGATCTACGACGCGCTGCGGCTCGTGAAGGACTTCTGAGCCGTGTTGCGCAGCGTCGTCAGCGCCTTGTTCTGGACTGCCGCCCTGACGCTGCTGCTGGGGCTGGCGCGGCGTGCGGCGGTGTGGCGCGTCGGGCGGCCGGCAGCGGTGCGCTGGTCGGGGCTGGCGGCGATTCCGAAGCGCTATCTGGTCGACCTGCACCATGTGGTCGCGCGTGAACCCTACGTCGCCCGGGCCCACGTGGCGGTGGCCGGCGGTGCGGTGCTGGCGATCGCGGTCGTCGGGCTGAACTACGGGCTGCGGCTCGACGCGGCGTGGCTGGACGCGGTGCTGTTGGCCGCCGCCGCCGCGATGGCCGGCGGCGCGGTGGCGATGGCCTGGCGGCGGCGCGCGCCGCGGCCGGCGCGCCTCTCCGGCGCAGCCTGGTCGCGCCTGCCGTACCTGCTGCTGGGCCTGGCGCTGGCGCTCGGCTGCGTCGGCGCGCTGGCTGTGACGCACACGCCTGCGGCTCCGTGGTTCGCCGCGCTGGTGGCCGTGGCGCTGGTGGGCGGCACGGCGCCGCTCGCGCTCGGCATCGGCGTGGGCGGGCCGATGAAGCATGCCGTCGCCGGCCTGCTGCACCTCGGGCTGCATCCGCGGCCGGAGCGCTTCGGCGGCGAGGGCCATCCGACGGCGTTGAAGCCGCTGCGGCTGGACGCCGCCGATCTCGGCGTCGCCAAGCCGGCCGACTTCGCCTGGAACCGCCTGCTCTCGTTCGACGCCTGCGTGCAATGCGGCAAATGCGAAGCCGCCTGCCCGGCGTTTGCGGCCGGCCAGCCGCTGAACCCGAAGAAGCTGATCCAGGACCTCGTCGCCGGCATGAGCGCGGCCAGCGATGCGGCCTACGCCGGCAGCCCGCACCCAGGCCGGCCCACGGGTGCGCACGGCGGCGCGCCGGGCGCCGACATCGTGCCCGCGCTGATCGACGCCGACACGCTCTGGGCCTGCACCACCTGCCGGGCCTGCGTGCAGGAGTGCCCGATGCTGATCGAGCACGTCGACGCGGTCGTCGATCTGCGCCGGCACCTGACGCTCGTCGGCGGCGTGGTGCCGCCCCAGGGCGCCGAGGCGCTGGCGCGGCTGCGCGACACCGACACCGTCGGCGGCCATGCGCTCGCGGCGCGCCACCACTGGGCGGTCGACCTCGACCTGCCGGTGCTGGCCGCGGGCGACAGCGTCGACTGCCTGCTGCTGGTGGGCGAGGGCGGCTACGACCTGCGCCACCAGCGCACGCTGCGCGCCCTGGTCAAGTCGGTGCGGCAGGCGGGCGTCGGCATCGCCACGCTGGGCGCCGCCGAGACCGACTGCGGCGATCTGGCGCGCCGCCTCGGCGACGAGGCCGGGTTCCAGCGGCTCGCGGCCCAGCTCGTCGCCACGCTGCAGACGCGCCGGTTCCAGCGCATCGTCAGCGCCGACCCGCATCTGGTGCACTGCCTGGCGCATGAATATCCGGCGCTCGGCGGGCACTTCACCGTGCTGCACCACACGCAGCTGCTGGCCGAGCTGCTGGACGCCGGCGCCTTGCGGCCGGCCACGCCCTCACGCCCGCCGGCGGCGCCCGTCACCTTTCACGACCCCTGCTACCTCGGCCGCTACCAGCGCGAGTTCGACGCGCCGCGCAGCGTGCTGCGGCACATCGGCATCCAGATCGTCGAGATGCCGCGCAGCCGCGAGCGCAGCCGCTGCTGCGGCTGGGGCGGCGGGGCGGCCTACACCGACATTCCCGGCACGACCCGCATCCCCGACCTGCGCATCGCCGACGGCCGTGACACGGGCGCCGCCGTCATGGCGGTGGCGTGCCCGAACTGCACGACGATGCTCGAAGGCGTGGTCGGGCCGCGGCCGGCGATCGTCGACGTGGCCGAACTCGTGGCCGACGCGGTGGGCGCATGGTGACCGCGCCGCGCGTGGACCCACGGCGGCCGGCGTCGAACGGTGGCGACGGCCGGCGGCGCCTCGTGCTGGGCCGCGCCGAGCGGGCCGGGCAGGGCATCGCCGCGGCGCACGCCGCGCTGCCGAAGCCGGTGCGCAGCCGCGGGCCTTTCGTGCGCCGCGTGCTGGTCGTCACGCATGCCGACCGAGGCGCCGTCGACGATGCGGCGCGCGAGGTGCTGGCCGCCGCCGCGCTGATGGCGGCAGACGATTGCGAGGTGATGCTCGCCGTGCTCGGGCCGTGCCACGACGATGCCGCGCGCCTCGGCGCCGACCGGCTGCTGGTGCTGCCCGACTTCGACCGCCGCCGCTTCCAACCCCGTCGCAGCCTGCAGTGGCTGGCCGCGCTCGACCGCGAATGCCGCCCCGCGACCTGGTTCTTCGCCGACACCGGCGACGACGGCGATCTCGGCCGTCGGTACGCGGTGGCCTCTGGGCAAGACGTTGCCTGCGGCGTGGTCGAACTCCAGGCGCACACGCTGCGCCGACGCGCCACCTGGCAGTGCGACGAGGTGCGGCCGCATGCGCCGGTGATGCTGCTGGCCCGCGGCGTCGCGCAGACCGCGTTGCCCTTCGTCGGGCTGGGCGTGACCGGCACGGCGCCATCCGCGCCGCCCGAGCCGGTCGGCGCAGGCGCGTTCGTCGACGACCTGGGCACCACCGCCGGCGATCCGCAGACGCTGGCGCTCGAAGAAGCCGACCTCATCCTCGCGGCCGGCAACGGCGTGGTCGACCTGCCGCTCTTCCATGCGCTGGCCGAGGCGCTCGGCGCGGCCACGGCGGCGTCGCGCGTGGCGGTGGACGACGGCCGGTTCCCGCGCCACAAGCAGATCGGCGCCAGCGGCAAGGCGGTCGCCGCCTCCGGCTATCTGGCGCTCGGCATCTCGGGCGCGGTGCAGCACCTGCAGGGCATCAAGGCCTGCCGCCACGTGATCGCCGTCAACCTCGACGCCGCCGCCCCGATCGGCCGGCGCGCCAACCTGATGGTGGTGGAAGACAGCACGGCGCTGATGCAGGCGCTGCTCGCGCTGCTGCGGGAACAGCGTACCGAGGTGCCGGCATGATCACCGTGCTGGTGGGCACGGGCACGCATCCGGTCAGCGGCCGTCCGGTGCGGGCGCGCAACGACGCGCTGGCCGTGGCGGCTGCGCTCGCGCTCGCGGGAGCGGCCGGGGTGGAACTGCTCAGCGTCGGCGACATGCCCGATGCCGTGGCGCGCGACTACCTCGCGCTCGGCGCGGCCTCGATCGAGATCGTCGACGCGCCTGCCGCCTCGTCCCTGCCGCTGCTGGCACGGCGCCTCGCGCAGAGCGGCCTCGTCTTCACCGGCACGCGCTCGGGCGACGTGCTCGGTTCCGGGCTGCTGCCCTACGCCTTGGCGTCGGCCCTGGGGCGGCCGCTGATCGGCGAGGTCGTCGACGTGGCGCAGGCACCGCAAGCGCCGAACGATGACGCCGCGTGGGTCGTCACCCAGGCCTTGCCGAAAGGGGCACGTCGTCGCCTGCGCGTCGTGGGCCCGGCGGTGCTGGTCGTGAGTCCTGCCGCGCCGCACACCTTGCGGCATGCGCATGCCAGCGGCACGGCAGGACGCGTGCTCCGCAGTGCCGCCGCTACGTTCGGCGATCCGGTCGGCACCGTGGCGACCGCGTCGCAGCGCGTTCCCCGCACCCGGCACCTGCCGGCGCTGGAAGCCACCAGCCGCGGAACCGGCCATGCGCGCATGCAGGCCGCCGTCGACACCAGCACATCCACCAGTGCCGGCACCTTGCTGGCGGCCGGCACGCCGCACGCCAAGGCCCAGGCCATCCTCAGTTATCTGCGCACCCACGCGCTCGTCAGCGTCTAACCCGAACCCGCCGCCATGATCGACCCGAACGAATTGCTCTTGAGTCATCAGTTGCGCGACCTGTTGTCACGCCGCCGCCCCGGCCACAGCCTCGAAGCCCCGTTCTACCTGAGCGACAGCGTGTTCCAGGCCGACCTGAAGCACATCTTCGGCGCGCACTGGATCTTCGTCGCGGTCGAGCCGCAGGTGGCCGAGCCGGGCGACTACCTCACGGTCGAGATCGGCACGCAGTCGATCCTGATCGTGCGCGACGACGACCTGCAGGTGCGCGCCTTCCACAACGTCTGCCGCCACCGCGGCATGCGCCTGTGCGCCGACCGCGCCGGCATGGTCGGCAACATCGTCTGCCCGTACCACCAGTGGACCTACGACCTGGGCGGCAACCTGATCCACGCCAAGCACATGGGCTCGGACTTCGACCGCACGCAGCACAACCTCAAGCCGGTGCACGTGAAGAGCATGAGCGGCCTGCTGTTCGTCTGCCTGGCCGCCGAGCCGCCGGACGATTTCGACGTGGTGGCGGAGCGCATGCGGCCATATCTGGCGCCGCACCGGCTGGCCGATTGCAAGGTGGCCTTGCAGACCGAGACCATCGAGCACAGCAACTGGAAGCTCACGATGGAGAACAACCGGGAGTGCTATCACTGCATGGCGAACCACCCTGAGTTGACGCTCTCGGTGTACGAATACGGTTTCGGCTTCCAGCCCGATCCGCAGCATGCAGCCGGACTGGAAGCGTTTCGCGACACGGTCGAGACCAGCTGTGCGCGCTGGGAAGGCATGGGCCTGGCGTCTGCCGAGATCGACGAACTCGACCACCGTGCCACCGGCTTTCGCACGCAGCGGCTGCCGCTCGACCGCAGTGGCCAGTCGCAGACCATGACCTCCGAGGTGGCGAGCCGCAAGCTGCTGGGCGACCTCACCGATCCCGCGCTGGGCGGCTTGTCGTTCTGGACCCAGCCGAATTCGTGGCATCACTTCATGAGCGACCACAGCATCAGCTTTTCCGCGTTGCCGGTCGCCCCCGGCAAGACCTTGCTGCGCACGGTCTGGTGCGTGCACAAGGATGCAGTCGAAGGCGTCGACTACGACTTGAAGAAGCTCACCGAGGTGTGGGCGGCCACCAACGAGCAGGACCGGCGGCTGGTCGAGGAAGCGCAGATCGGCATCGCGAGCGGCGCCTACGAACCCGGGCCATATTCGCCGCACACCGAGGAACTGGTCGAGAAGTTCGTCGTCTGGTACACCCAGCGGATGCGCAAGGCGGTCGGCTGACAGGGCACGATCCAGGCATGCAGACGCGCGATTTCTCCGGCCCGGCGCCGCCCACCTGGACGCCCGAGGACACGCAGCCCTTGCGCTGCATCCAGGTGCGCCCGGAGACGCACGACGTGACCACGTTCGTCTTCGCCACGGCCGAGCCGCGCAGCCACCGCTATCTGCCCGGTCAGCACATCACGCTGGAGCTGTCCATCAGCGGCGCCACGGTCTACCGCTGCTACACCCTGTCGTCCACGCCGACGCGGCCGGACACCATTTCCATCACCGTCAAGCGCATGGCAGGCGGCGGCCCGGTGTCGAACTGGCTGCACGACCACTTGAGCGTCGGCGACACGCTGGCCGCGATGGGCCCGTCGGGCAGCTTCAGCTGTTTCACCGCGCCGGCGGCCAAGCTGCTGTTCATCGCCGGCGGCAGCGGCATCACGCCGCTGATGTCGATGGCGCGGGCGCTCGGCGACCTGGCGAGCACCGCCGACGTGGTGTTCGTCCAGTGCGCGCGCACCCCGGCCGACCTGCTCTTCACCGATGAACTGGCGCTGCTCGCGCGCACGCTGCCGTGCCTGCGCTTCGTGTTCGTGTGCGAGCGGTCGGACGCCGACAGTGCCTACGCCGGCCACCTCGGGCGTCTCGACGCCGACGTGCTCGCGCAGATCGTGCCGGACCTCGCCGACCGCGACACCTACACCTGCGGCCCGGCGCCGTTCATGGTGGCGGTGCAGGGCGCGCTGCAGCGTCTGGGTTACGCGATGGAGCGCTACCGGCAGGAGAGCTTCAGCTTCGATGCGCCGCCGATGTCCGACGCCGAGGCGCCGATCGTGCCGATCGCCCCACCCGTCGCAGCCGTCGTCGACCACACGATCACGCTGGCCAAGACAGCGCAGACCTTCCGCTGCGACGAAGGTCAATTCATCCTCCGCGCAGGCCTGCAAGCCGGCTTGCGCCTGCCGTACTCCTGCAGCAGCGGCGTCTGCGGCACCTGCAAGTGCAAGAAGCTCTCGGGCAGCGTGCAGATGACGCACGCGGGCGGCATCCGGCAACGCGAGATCGACCAGGGCTACATCCTGCCCTGCTGCAGCGTGCCGACCAGCGACGTGGTGCTCGACCGGTGAACGCGCCGCAGCAGTCGCAAGCGCGCGTGGCACGCGTCGTGCAATTCAACATCGGCGGCGTTCGCGGCCAATAAGGGACACATGGCGTCGGAACCGAAAATCAAGGTCCAGGGGCTCACCAAGATCTTCGGCCCCCGGCCACCATCCGCCCTGGCGCTGTTGCAGCGCGGCATGGGCAAGGACGAGGTCTTCGCACAGACCGGCCACGTCGTCGGCGTCGACCATGTGAGCTTCGACGTGGCAGCCGGCGAGATCTACGTGCTGATGGGCTTGTCCGGCTCGGGCAAGTCGACGCTGATCCGCCTCATCAACCGTCTCGTCGAGCCCACGGCCGGCTCCGTCTGCATCGACGGCGTCGACGTGGCGGCGCTGCCGCAGCCCGAGCTGATGAAGTTCCGCCGCCGCAAGCTGGCGATGGTGTTCCAGTCGTTCGCGCTGATGCCGCACCGCACGGTGCTCGACAACGTCGGCTTCGGCCTCGACATCGCCGGCACGCCGCGCGCTGCCCGCGACGAGGCGGCGCATGCGGTGCTGAAGCAGGTGGGGCTCGACACCTATTGCGCGAAATACCCGTCGCAGCTGTCGGGCGGCATGCAGCAGCGGGTCGGGCTTGCCCGGGCGCTCGCCGTCGACCCCGACATTTTGTTGATGGACGAGGCGTTTTCCGCGCTGGACCCGCTCAAGCGCGTCGAGATGCAAGGGTTGATGCTGGAGCTGCAACAGCGCCAAAAGCGCACCATCCTGTTCGTGTCCCACGATCTGGAAGAAGCCTTGCGCCTCGGAACCCGCATCGCCATCATGGAAGGCGGCAAGCTGGTGCAGGAAGGCACGCCGCACGACATCGTCACCCGGCCGGCGAACGCCTACGTGCGCACCTTCTTCCAGGGCGTCGACACCTCGCGCTACCTCACCGCGGGCGACCTGCTCGACCCGCGTCTGCACGGCCAGGCCTACGGCGGCGGCGTGCGCCTGCCGTCGAGCACCGGCTTGCCCGACGCGATGCACACGGTGCTGGGCATGGACGAGCCGGTCGGCGTGTTCGATGCGGCGGACCAGCTGCTCGGCTGCATCACGCCGAAGAGCCTCTTGGTCAGGATGGCACAGGAGGCGCGACGTGTTTGATCTGCGCCACTTCATCGAGTCCGGGCGCGACCTGCTGCCGCTCGGCCGCTGGGTCAACGACGGCGTCAAGTACCTGCTCGACCACAGCGCCGCCGCCTTCGATTCGTTCGGCGCGGTCGTCGAGGCCTTCGCCCAGGCGATCGAATTCGGCTTGCTGACCGTGCCGTTCTGGGTGTGGACGGCGCTGGCGGCAGGCGTGGGCGTCTGGAGGCTCGGCTGGAAGTTCGGCGTGTTCACGGCCGCCGCGCTGCTGCTCGTCGTGCTGACCGGGTTCTGGTCGCAAACCATGGTGACGCTCGGCCTGACCTTGTCGTCCACATTGATCAGCCTGCTGATCGGCGTGCCGCTCGGCATCCTGTGCGCCCGCAGCCGGCGCGTCCACGCGGCGGTGCGGCCGGTGCTCGATTTCATGCAGACCATGCCGGCCTTCGTCTACCTGATCCCCGCGGCGATGCTCTTCGGCCTCGGCCGCGTGCCCGGCATCATGGCGACCGTGATCTTCGCGATGCCGCCGGTGGTGCGGCTGACCAGCCTCGGCATCCGGCAGGTCAACGGCGAGCAGGTCGAGGCCGGCCAGGCCTTCGGCTGCACCTCGCTCCAGCTCCTGTTCAAGGTGCAGTTGCCGATCGCCATGCCGACCATCATGGCCGGCGTGAACCAGACCATCATGATGGCGCTCTCCATGGTCATCATCGCGTCGATGGTGGGCGCGGGCGGCCTCGGCAACGACGTGCTGGCGAGCATTCAGCGGTTGGACATCGGGCTCGGCTTCGAAAGCGGGCTGGCCGTGGTTTTGCTAGCCATCATCCTGGACCGCCTCACCGAGAGTTTCGGCACCTCGCGTCAGACGCGCGAGACGCGCGAAATGGGCCAAGCCTGAGGGCGTCTCCAGATTCGCGGAATTGACCATGGCACAACCTTCCGTCACCCCACACCGCACGGAGCCCGGCAAGGCGCTGCCTGCGCCCGTGCGCATCGGCTTCCTGCTGCTCAACGACTATTCGATGATCGCGCTGGTCAACGCGCTCGAGACGCTGCGCATGGCCAACTACATCAGCCGCCGCACGCTCTACCACTGGAGCGTGGCCACCGTGCCGGGCTGCATGCCGGCGGCCAGCAACGGGCTGTCGATCGCGCCGGCCGCCGGCTCGGAGTCCTTGTCCGACTGCGACATGGTGTTCGTGTGCGGCGGCGTGGACGTGCGCGGCGCGGTCGATGCGCAGGTGCGGCAACTGCTGCGCGATTGCGCCTCCCGTGGCATGCCGCTCGGCGGCCTGTGCACCGGCACCTTCGCGCTCGCGAGCGCCGGGCTGCTCGACGGCTACCGCTGCGCCATCCATTGGGAGAACCTGGCGGCGGTGCGCGAGGAATTCCCGAAGGTGCGGTTCTCCCCCGAGGTCTTCATCGTCGACCGCAATCGCATCACCTGCTCGGGCGGCACCGCGCCGTTGCACCTGATGCTGCATCTGGTGCAGACGCAGCATGGCGCCGCGCTCGCACTGCAGATCTCCGAACAATTCATCCTCGACCGGTTGCGCTCGGTCGGCGACACGCAGCGCTTCCCGCAGCCCGAGATCATCGGGCCGGGCTACCAGCACCTGCTCGAAGCGACCGAGATCATGGCCGCCAACATCGACGAGCCGCTGCCGATCGCCGAGCTGGCGAGCACCATCGGCATCTCGGCGCGCCAACTGGAGCGGCTGTTCCACCGCTACCACCACGTCAAACCGGCGCAGTTCTACATCAATCTCCGGCTGCGGCGTGCCCGTGAACTGCTGATGCACAGCAGTCTGTCGGTCATGCAGGTCACGATCGCCTGCGGCTTTCAGTCGGCGTCGCATTTCTGCAAGGCGTATCGCGCCTTGTTCGATCACCCGCCGAGCGAGGAGCGCCGCAACTCCGCGGCGCGCGCCTCGGCCCGCCAGGTCCTGCCGCAGCCGCAGCGCTCGTTCGACCCGGAAGTCGCGACCGCTTGACCGGAGGCGCGCGGGTCGTGCCGCGCGAGCGGCTGGACCGCAATTCGCCTGCAGACGGCAGCACCGTGACGCATCGCACGGACACCCCGTAGCCACCCCCCGCGAGCGGGTGATGACGCGCTGAAGCCCCGCGCCGATCATTTGGGTTCCCGATCACACCCCACCGCACACGCCACCATGAACGCCATCAAGTCCGCTCTCGTCGCCGCCACCGTCCTCGCCGCCGCACAGGCCCACGCCGGCTTCGTCTACTCGTACACCGCCGTGCCGACCGGCACCTACACCGCGCCGACCTTCAGCGACGGCGTGAAGACCTCGGTCGAATCGACGAGCGTCAAGAACGCCTACATGCAGCCGCTCGGCACCACCGGCGACTACCTCGTCGTGAGCAGCAGAAACGGCACGCCGGGCTCGGCCAAGATCGACACCATGGGTGCGGCGTCGTACAGCTTCGTGTGGGGCTCGCCGGACACTTACAACACGGTCGACATCTACCGCAGCGCGAGCTCCTTCGTCGAGTACACCGGCACGATGCTCGGCAACACGTTCGGCTTCACGGCCAACGGCAAGAACGCCAACACGGGCCTCTTCACGATCAGCGGCGTCGATGGCGACACGATCAACCACCTGGTGCTCAAGTCGAGCGGCGTGGCGTTCGAGCTGGCCACGGCCGTGCCGGAGCCGGAAACGTATGCGCTGATGCTGGCCGGCTTGGCAGCGATGGCGTTCGTGGCTCGGCGCCGTCAAAGCGTCTGAGTGTTTTGATCCCGGTGTGACCGGGAATTCTGCCGGGGCGCCTCGCCACTGCAGTCACACGCAGCGATGAGGCAGGGCGGGCCGACTCCTTCGGGAGCCGGCCCGTTTCTATTGGCGGACCGACGTCAGGCGACGAGCGGAAAGGTCATCGCGATGAACCAGGCGAAGACGAGTGCGTTGGCCAGCGCGCCGACCGCCGGGGTCGTCGTGCGTGCATGGGCCCAGCGGCTGAACAGACCGTAGATGACGAACAGCAGCAAGATCGCCGGCACGATGATCGCCAGGAAGAACAGGCGCTGCGGATTCAGCGCGATCGCGATCACCAGCGAGATCAGGAACGCGACCTTGCTCGCGACGTAGGCGCCCCGCGGCGCGCGGCGGCCCCGCGTCAGCCATTCGTCGGCGAGGAAATACGGCAACGTCCCTGCGCAGAGCGCGAGGATCAGCGGCACGCGCACCGCCTCGGGCCGCAGGTTGAAGAGATAGTGGTCGACCGGCACGCCGACGGCGAAGAGCATGTAGACGGCAGCGCCTGCGGTGGCAGCCGCGAGCACCGCGGCCTCGCGCGCTCCGAGCCTGCGCGGCCGTTCGCCGAGCCGCCAGAGACCACCGAGCGTGAGCAGCCCGTACAGCGCGAAATGCAGCAGCAAATAGTCGCCCAGCACGATCGGCAGCACGTGGCTCGGCAACTTCCAGAGCACGAGAGGCGTGACGACGGCAGCGCCCACGGTCACGACCGCCTGTCCGCGCCAGCCCCACCAACGCCGGCGTGGGACGTCGTCAGCCGCAGTGCCCGGCCATGTCGCGACGACGCGCGGCAGCAGTGCCGACAGCGGCCAGGCCAGCGCCACCACGCCGACCAGCAGCAGCCCGAGTGCCGGGCCGGGCGCATCGATGAACGGATGCGGCGTCGGCGGGCGGCCGAACGCCGCATTCAGCCAGGCGAGCGTCTCGGCCTGGGTGTGCGGGCTGTCCAGCACGCCGATGTGCTCGACGTCGGGCGAGAGCGTCGCCCGACGTGCGGTGCGGTCGGTGTAGCGGCCGTAGGTGACGTCGAATTTCGGGTCGGCACCGGCCACTCGGCCCACCACCCGCAGGGCCTCGTCGGCCATCATCCGGGGTTCGAGTGCGCCGCTGACGACGAGCAGGTTGGGTGGACTGTCGCCGGGCGTGTCGGCATGGATGCTCGGCGCGAAGAGCGACACGCCGACGACGGCCTGCACCGATCGGTCGGCCTGCGCCTGCCGCACGACGATGTCGGAGGCCATCGAATGCCCGACCAAGGCGTAGCGGCCCGCGTCCTTTCCGGCTCCTGCTCTGCTCAGCCCGCGCGCGAAGGCGGCCATCTCGGCCATGGAGGTCATGAGCGTGCGCAGACTCTCGTCCTGGTCGGCGAGGCCGCCGCGCATCGGCTTGGGATTGCGGCCGTGGCCCGGAAAATCGAAGGTGACCGCGACGTAGCCGTTGCGCGCCAGCGTCAGCGCGAAGGGCTGCATCAACTGCTGCGATCCGGCGAAGCCGTGCGCGATCAGCACCACCGGCGCGCCCGAAGCGCCGGCTGCGGGACGAAAGACGGTGACCGGCGTCGTGCCGAGCCGACTGGTGACGATCGTCAATCCCCGGGACCGGCCTTCGAGCGAGTGCACGGCGGTGCCGATGGCCAGCAGTGCGAGCACCGCGACGAGCCATCGCCACCCCACCAGCCACTGCTGCCGCCGCGTGGCCGACGTCCGTACTCCGCTCAATGCGGGCCGACCTCAGAACGGAATGTCGTCGTCATCGCCATCGTCCGGCGTATTCAGTGGCACGGTCGACGCAGGGCTCTGCGCCGCAGGCGCTGCCACGCTCTCGAGTTGCGCGTGCCCGAGCGACGCCTCCAGCGCCTTTTCCACCGCATCGATGCGCCGCTTGCACGCCTTGTAGGCCTCGACCGACTCGCTGACGATGGTCGTCAGGTTGTCGATGTCGGGCTCCTGCTGCGACCGCAAGGTCTGCGCATGTCTTTGCAAGGTGGCGTACGCCTCCTTGAACGTCGTTCCGTCGTTTTTCACGTCACTCATCGGTCTGGTTCCTTGCTGCGGCCACACGTGCCTCGATCGATCCATCCTGAAATTGCAGGCGCACCAGCTGCTTCGCACCGGCGACCGCGGCGCTCGAGAGGATCGCACCGCTCGCGCTGTGGACGATGGCAAAACCGCGACCCAGCGTTTTCTCCGGCCCCTGCGCCACCACTTCCCGAAACGTCGCCTCCGCCGCCTCGGCACCGCGGCGCAGCGTGTGGCGGGCCAGGCGCGCCACCTCTGCAGCGAGGTCGGCCGTCTGCTGCCGCCGTGTGCGCAGACCGGCGCGGCCATCGGCCACCACCTGTATCACGTCGGCCAACGCCTGCGCACGCGCCGTCGCGAGCCGACGCCCGGCACCCGAACGCACGTCCGACAGCGCCGTCAGCGTCGACTGAGACGCGTCGCGCAGCGACCGCTGCGCGCTGCGCTGCACGACGGCCAGCCGGCTGTCGACCTCTGCACGCGCGCTGGACATCGCCTCGACCACGTCACGCGCGATGCCGCTTTCGAGCTTGTCGACGGCACCACTCGCCAGGCCAATCTGCCGGGCGGCCGACCCTGCCACTTCATCGAACGCCGCTTGCGCCTCGCGCGCCCGCTTGACGATCTGCGCCTGAATGCCGGCGACGACCTTGCTCGGCGTGTCGAAGCGCTGGTGGGCGACTTCGTCGAGCACGGTGCTGTCGCGCTCGTGGCCGATGCCGGTCAACACCGGCACGGGGGAGCAGCAGATGTAGCGGGCGAGTTCGTAGTCGTTGAGCCACGCGAGATCGTTGACGGCGCCGCCGCCGCGGATGAGGACGATGGCGTCGGGCAGGGTCCGGTCCGGCAGCGCCGCCATCGCCGTCTCGATGGCCAGGCGGATCGACGCCGTCGCGCCGTCACCTTCGAAGCGGCTGTGGGCGTAGATCGCGTCGCAGAGCCCGTGGCGCTGCAAGTGGTCGGCGTCTCTGGCGAAGTCGCCGAGCCCGGCGGCGCGGGGGAGGCGACACGACCAGCAGCGCGCGGTAGTCCCAGGGGGCGGGAAGCTGCCGGTTGCGATCGAAGAGGCCTTCGGCCTTGAGCCGCTCGCGGATCTCGCGCTTCTTCGCTTCCAGGTCGCCGAGCGTGTAGCGCGGATCGATCGCGTCGACGTGCAGCGTCAAGCCGTACTGCGGGCTGAACTCGGGCTTCGCGCGGATCAGCACCTTGATGCCCGCGGCCAGCCGCACGCCCGTGGCGGTCTGGAACGCGCCGAGCACCGGCTCGACATCGCGCGCCCAGACGATGGCACGCGCCTTGGCGATCAGCGTGCCGCCCGCATCGCGCTCGGCGAGTTCGAGATAGACATGCGACTCCCCGTCGACACGGACGATCTCGGCGGTCGTCCACACGCCCTGCCGGAACGTCTGCTCGACCACGGCAGCGATGCCGGCGAGCAGCTGCGACAAGGGAACACCGTTGTGCTGCTCGGCCAGGTCCTGCCCGGCGACCTTCGCCACATCGACCGGCAGCCAGCCCGTGAACGGCGCGAGGTCCCGGCCGAACGGCACGAACCACTTGCGCGCCTCGCCGTCCCAACGGGCGCCCTTGGCCTTGGCTTCGGCCTTGTCGCGAAAGGGCACGTTGAGGTAGGTCGTCATCGCTCTGTTGCGGTGTTGCGATCGTGCACGATGCGACGTCGGCCGCTTTCGAACGGCGGCGCGGCGAGCCTACGTCAGATCGGGCGGCGCGGTGTCGATGACGTTTTTCTCGACGTCGTCGAGCTTCATCGGCCGCTTGCGCGGCGCGGGTTGCAACGTCCCCGCGTTCGACGCCCAGGGCGGCCGTGGCCGGCCATGCGCCGAGGGCGTCGACGACGTGGTTACTTCGTGGCAGCCTCGGCGGCTTCCTTGGCTTCGTGACGGGCGTGGCGGGCCTTGGCACGGTGCACGCTGGCCTTGACCTTGTGCACGGTCTTGGCCGGTTCGCTGCTGACGGCCGCCTTGGTGCTCTCGACAGCCGCTCTCGTCGACTCGGCGGTGGCATGGCCGGCTTCCTTGGCCGCGGTGGCTGCTTGCGCATGGGCGCCGACAGCGCCGAACAGGAAAGCGACTGCAATCAGGACGTTCTTCAAGGTCATTCCTCTGTGGTCATTGGATGGGTTGCGGAGCCCGGCCAACTCGTTGCGGACCCCACATTGCTGCGGGACGCCGGGCCGAGTCTTGCCGCCTCCACCACCTCAACGCGGGCGACCCGCATTCAGTTGACCCGTGCCCGACCTGGTTCACTGCCGCGGCACCGAAAACCGATAGGTCAGACCAACGCCGAGCTGATCCGACCTGAACCGGCTCCTGGCCGTCGCCGAGATCTGGCCGACTATGCCGTAGAGCGCGAGGCCATCGCTCAATGCGATGTTCACGCCGGCGCCTGTCTTGACGATCGCGCCTTGCGAATTGGTGCCGAGCAGCCATTGACCGAACCACTGGAAGCGATCGCCTCGGGCAAACGCGCTCTGCACGCCGACACCGGCGGCCAGTTCGCCGTACCCGGGGTAGCCGAGATAGGCGTTGTAGGCGATGCCGACCTGCACCGGAATGTAGACGTGCGTGCTCACCACGCTGTCGAGTTGACCGCTCAACAGCCTGAGTCCGGCGCCAGGCAGACCACGCGTGTGCACGTCGAATTCGGTCTGCTGGAACAGGTGGATGCGGTAGGGCTGGAGACTGCCGGGCGCTGCCTGCGCGCTGTCATCGCGCGGCAGCGTGGACGACCCGAGGTGGTAGTTCAGCGCCAGGCCGACCGTCGTGTTCTTCGACGAGGCCTTGGGCGCGAACAGATAGCCCGCCGACGCGGACACGCCGACATGGCGGTCGAGCAGATACTCGGCGGCGACCTGCGGATGGACGAGCAGGCCGGGGCCGGTGTCGACGTTCTCGGGGGCGTACCCGCCGGAGCCGAGCGCCACCTGGGCCCGCAGGTTGACGCGTGGCGATACCGCCAGCCGATAGCCGACGCCACCGAGCACCTGGTTGTACAACGGCAGGCCGTGGTAGCCGACCGCGGCGTTGACGTACCAGTAGCTGCGCGTCGTCATGAAGTGCGAGAACTGCAGCTCGGCGACGTCGATCGTGGATTTGTTCGAGCCCTGGGGGTGGTGCTGGAAGAGGGTGTCCACGCCGAGCGTCAGGGCGTTCTCGCTTGAGTCGCTGGATGTTCCCGACGCGTCGAGCGGCCATGCGCGCCTGGCTGGCAAATCCGCGCCGGCATAGGTGCCGACCGCGTAGCTGAACGGCACCTGGACGAACACGTTGAGCTGCGAGCTGTCGATGATCGACTGGTCGAACGTCATTCGGGCCAGGTTCACGCCGACCGACACCTCCTGGAAGTCGTAGCCCAGGCCGGCGTAGCCTTTGAGGAATCCGCCCGTTCCCGACAGGACCGCGCTTTGCGCCCGGCTCTTGCCGCCGCCTCCGCCCCCGGCGGAGAGGCCCGCATCCGCGAACCAGCGCCCGATGAGCCGGCGCTGCGCATGGGCGGTGACATCCAGCGCCATGAAGCCGCCGTAGTCGCCCTTGAACAACGGCGCATAGCCGCCGACGCCCAGAAACAGCCAGTCGAGCGTGCGATGGAAGGCGTGAAAGCCCATCAGGTCGAGCGATGGGTTGCCGGGCGCCCGAACCACCTCGTAGTCCAGCATGACCATGCCGTGGGCCGTGCCTGCAGCGGCCGGCTCGGTGTCGTCCCGTGCCTGCACAGGCGGCGCCATGCAGGCGACTGCGGACACCAGCACCACTCCCACCAACGACTTGCACATCGACGCGACCATCGGACCCTTCACTGCTCGAAAGACGCGGCTCGACGAGCGCGCGCTGGACGCTCGCATCGTCATGCAGACGCGGGTCGAACTCCATTGTGGTTTGCGGCAATGGCCGAGGCGCTCGGCGCATCCATGCCTCGACGTGTCCAAACACCCGGTGTGCAACCGTCCGTAGGAGGGATGGGACTCGGGTGCTCAGCCAGTCCCGGGCCATGTGCCTGCAATGGGCGGATGCAACCGGATGCCTTCGGACACAGAAGACGCAACTGCAAGCGAATCCCCCACACAGGGCACCTTGGCGTCGTTACTGTCGCGCCACTCCAAGCCGACAGAAAGCGCAAAGATGCCCGACTTCACCGCTGGTTATCCCCTCTTGTCGGCGGCCCGGGGTCAGCACCATGGCGGCTCTGTCGAAGCGGGCACTCACGTCGAAGCCCATCGCCGGCCGGGGGCACACCACACCATGTTCGGCTTGTCCGGCAACCGCTCTTCCTTCGTCGCCGAAGCTGGCCGACGGGCATCGGCGCGGGCAGGCTGGTCGCGGCGCGAAGAGGCGGTGATGGGCACGGCAGTGAGTGTCGAGCTCTGGTCCGAGGAGGCCGACGCCGGCCGCTCTGCCATCGACGCCGTCATGGCCGAGATGCACCGCATCGACCGTGCGATGAGCCCGCACAAGCCGGGCTCCGAACTCTCCCGCATCAACCGCGACGCTGCCGAGACCGCCGTTGCGCTGAGCGCCGAGATGCACGGGCTGCTGCAAGCGCTCGCTCGACTTTTCGCGACTCACCGACGGTGCCTTCGACATCACGTACGCCGCCGTCGGCCAGCTCTACGACTACCGCCGTCGCATTCGCCCGACCGAGGCGGCATTGGCGATTGCACGCGCCGCGGTCGGCCACCAGCATCTGCAGCTCGACGCGGCCGACCGCAGCGTGCGCTTCGGCCGACCCGGCATGCGCATCGACCTCGGCGGCTTCGCCAAGGGGCATGCCGTGGACCATCCGCCATGCGTACGTCAGCGCCGGCGGCGACAGCCGCGTCATCGGCGACCGCCGCGGCCGCCCATGGACCATCGGCATCCGCCACCCGCGGCAGGCCGATGCGATGGCGGCGGTGCTGCCGCTGGTCGACGTCTCGGTCTCCACCTCCGGCGACTACGAGCGCTGTTTCGACGTCGACGGCGAACGCATCCACCACCTGATCGATCCGGCGACGGGCCGCTCGCCGACCACGGTGCACAGCGTCACCGTGCTCGCGGACGACGGACTGACGACCGAGGCGCTTTCGAAGGCGGTGTTCGTGCTCGGCTCCGAGCGGGGACTGGCGCTGATCGATGCACAACCCGGCGTGGACGCGGTGGTGATCGACGCCGCGGGCGCGTTGCACTACTCGGCCGGCCTGCAGGCCGCCGTGCCGGTGCAGGCGCCGCAGCGGAAGCTGGCATGACGCGCCTGATTGAAGGCGCTGCCACCGCCGCATTGCTCGCACTGCTCGCCGCCTGCGGCAGCGGCACGGCCGAGTCGTCGTCGACCTTGACCGTGAACGGCGACGTGCCGATCGCCTACGCCCAGCGCGTCAACACGATCGGCGCCAACCCGACCAACGGCGCGCCGACCGCCCCCGGCGGCGATCTGATGCTGCGCGACAAGTCGTCGGCGAGCGCCGTCGAGCACAACCTGACCGCGCAGTTCACGCAGGGCAAGGGCGACGCTTCGGGCCCCGAGGTGTCGTACGACGGCAAGAAGCTCGTGTTCGCGATGCGCTGCCCGACGACCAACACCTCGACGATCGGCGACCAGCCGGCGTGCACCGGCCGCTGGAACATCTGGGAATACGACATGACGGATGTCGCGAAGAACGGCGGCAACCTGGCCTCCGGCACGTTCCGGCGCCTCACCAGCGCGACCGACGCCGACGACGTCGACCCGACCTATCTGCCGGCTGGCGGCGGCTACGTGTTCACGTCGAACCGCCAGACCGCGTCGAGCGTGAACCAGGCGCTCGGCCACACGTACTTCGCGCTCGACGAATACGAGCGCGAGCGCGTCTTCAACCTGCACACGATGGACGCCGAGGGCCACGCCATCACGCAGATCACGTTCAACCAGAGCCACGACCGCAGCCCGGTCGTGCGGCCCAACGGCGACATCATGTTCTCGCACTGGGACCATGTCGGCGGCCGCAACCACTTCAAGATCTTTCGCGCCAAGCCCGACGGCACCGACCTGTTCGTGCTCTACGGCGCGCACAGCGAGGGCAACAGCTTCCTGCACCCGCGCGACATGGACCCGAAGGGCAAGTACGCCGGCTTCGTCGCCTCCGACCTGATGCCGCTCTCGCGCACGCATGAAGGCGGCGGGCTCGTCTTCATCGACGTCGCCAATTTCTCGGAGCAATTCGCGCCTGCCAGTCCGTCGGTCACGGCGAGCAGCGGACAGACGCAGATGACCGCGCAGGTGCTGAACATCGGCACCGGCGCGTCGCGCTACGGCCGCATCACGACGCCGTATCCGCTCTGGGACGGCACCGACCGCGTGCTGATGTCGTACACGCCGTGCGAGGTGCGCCGCAAGGGCGTCGTCGTGTCCTGCGCGACGCTGAGCGCCGACGAGATGACGCGCATGGCGTCGAGCGACCGCCTCGTCGCCGACGCGCAGGCGGACGATCTGCAGGACAACGTCGCGCCGACCTACGCCGTCTACATGTTCGACCCGAAGCTGCAGACGTATCTGATCGTCGCCGCGCCGCCGACCGGCTTCATGAACACCCACCCGGTCGCGATCCAGGCGCGCACCGAACCGAGCGCGGCGCAGCCGACCGCCGTCGACGCCACGCTGGCCGGCCAGAAGCTCGGCCTGCTCGAAGTGCGCAGCGTCTACGACACCGACGGCCTCGGCCGCATGGGCGACAGCGTGCTGACCGCCGCCGATCTGCCCGCGGGCTGCGCCACCGCCATCGCCAAGATCGCGCCGAGCGACCCGCTCGACACGCGCGCCCAGGTCGCCGACCTGGTGCGCATGAAGGACCCGGCCGACGCCGCCTACGGCTGCGCGCCGGCCCGCTTCGTGCGCGCCGTGCGGGCGGTGGCGCCGCCGTCGAACATGATGGGCATGCGTGCGGCGATCGGCCAGACCGAGTTCGAGATGCAGCAGATCCTCGGCTACGCGCCGATCGAGCCCGACGGGTCGTTCAAGCTCACCGTGCCCGCCGACACGCCGATCGCGCTGGCGGTGATCGATGCCCAGGGCCGCGCCTTCCAGACGCACACCAACTGGATCCAGGTGCGTCCCGGCGAACGCCGCACCTGCGACGGTTGCCACAGTCCGCGCCGCGGCGGCGCGCTCAATTCCGGCGCCGTGGTCAACACCGCCGCCACCGCGTGGCGGGCCACGCTCGCCGCCGCCCATCTCTCGGGCGAGACCATGGCCTCGACACGCACCCGGCTCGACCCGACCGCGCTGCAACTCGGCCCCGACCTGCTCTACACCGACATCTGGGCCGACACCGCGAAGGCCGGCGTCACCGGCCATGCGCCGATCGAGATCCGCTACGCCGGCAACGCCGCTGCGGCCGACGACCTGACCACCGCCGCGCCGGCGAACGGCATCGTCAACTACCCCCAGCACATCCAGCCGCTGTGGACCAAGACCCGCGGGCCGGCCGGCGCCTGGACCTGCGTCGGCTGCCACGCCAACCCCGACAAGCTCGACCTGCGCGGCACGACGGCCGGCACCGGGCGGCTGAGTTCGTACGAAGAGCTGATGGTCGGCGACCCGCTCATCGACCCGGTCACCGGCAAGCCGAAGACGCGCGTCGAAGAGGGCGTGCTGGTCATCGCGCGCGGCCCGGCGCTGGTCGACACGGACGCGAGCGAAGGCGTGGCGCTGGGCCTGGCGCGCAAGAGCCGGCTGCTCGAAATCCTCGCTGGCCAGAGCCTCATGGCGAGCGCCGATGCGGTCGCCGCGCATCCGAGTCCGCCGGCCTCCGCGCCGGACCATTCGGCGATGATGACCAAGGCCGAAATGCGTTTGCTCGCCGAATGGATGGATCTCGGCGGGAAGTATTTCAACGACCC
>CAMQQG010000058.1:0-34244 GCA_947034895.1 Rhytidiadelphus loreus
GGCAGTTTGTGGTCGCGAATCATCTCCAGCAGCTGAGCTGTTCCGAAAGAGTTGACCAGGACATACTTCGCCATCTCCGGCATATACCCGCCATACGCCGCCTCATGGAACACCACGTCGATGTCCGCCAGCGCCGCCAGCATGGTCGCATAGTCCTGCACCTCACCCTGCACAAACTCCGCCGCCGGGTTCACCCACGCCGGCTTGCCGAACTTATGCGTGTTCGGCTCCAGGTTATCGAGGATGCGCACCCTCCACCCCTCGCTCAACAGCAGGTCAACAATATGCGATCCAATGAGGCCTGCGCCTCCGGTGACGAGCGCCCGTTTTTGATGTGTCATCTGGTTAGGATACCAACTGCAAACGCGGAGGTCGCTGAGGACACGGAGGTGCGCGGAGTTTTCCGTCAGAAGTTGTTAGCTATCCGAGCGATGCCGTCTCTGAGATGCACGGTGTTGAAGTTCATTAGGAGGCCTAACCGTCTATCGGAAAGTCGTAGATAGGACAGTAGCTGCGCTTTATGTATGGGAATGATCGCGTCGACAGACTTTATTTCAACGATGAGTTCATTCTCGACAAGGATGTCGACACGATACCCAACATCCGCCAGTTTCTGTCCCTCATAAACAAGTGGAACTGGAACTTCAACTTGCGCCGCCAATCCACACTTGGCCAATTCAAATGCCAAACAAGCCTTGTAAGAACTCTCCAGTAAACCCGGCCCCAAAGCCGTATGAACCCGAAACGCGCAATCGAAGGTGAGATCAACAATCTGATTCAGTCGTTCCCTCGTCATCCCAAGCTCCCTCCGCGTACCTCCGTGTCCTCCGCGACCTCCGCGTTTGCAGTTATGCTGCTACCACTCCTTCGCCGCCGTATCCACCGTCACCGGTACCGAAGCCACCGGCGCCTTCCACCGCAGCACTGGCTTCCGCGCCGCGGTCGTCTCATCCAGTCGCTGCAGCCGCGTCGTATGCGGCGCCGTCGTCACCAGCTCAGGGTTCTCCTCCGCCTCGCGCGCAATCTGCTGCAGCGCATCGATCAGCAGATCCAGCTCCTCGCGGCTCTCACTCTCCGTCGGCTCAATCATCATCGCGCCACTCACCACCAGCGGAAAGCTGACGGTATATGCATGGAAGCCGTAGTCAATTAGCCGCTTGCCCATGTCGCCGGTCTTCACGCCATTGCGTGCCTGCAGCTTGTCGCTGAACACCACCTCATGCATCGACCGTGTCTTGTACGGCAGCTCAAACGTGCCCTCCAGCTTCGCGCGGATGTAATTCGCATTCAGCACCGCGTCCTCGGTCGTCTGCCGAAGCCCGTCCGGCCCATTGGCCAGAATGTACGCCAGCGCGCGGATAAACATCCCAAAGTTCCCGTACCAAGCCCGCACACGCCCCACGCTCTGCGGCCGTTTGTACTCCAGGCCCAGCGAACCATCTGCCTTCGTCACCACAACAGGCGCCGGCAAAAACGGCTCCAGGATCTTCTTGCAGGCCACCGGCCCGCTGCCCGGACCACCTCCGCCATGCGGCGTGCTGAAGGTCTTGTGCAGGTTCAGGTGCATCACATCAACGCCAAAGTCCCCCGGCCGCACCTTGCCCACCAGCGCATTCATGTTCGCGCCGTCCATGTAGAGCAGCGCGCCCTTGGCATGCAGGATGTCGGCGATCTTATGGATGTCGCTCTCAAACACGCCGATGGTTGAAGGGTTCGTCAGCATCAGCGCGGCGGTGTCTTCATCCACCAGCTTCTCCAGCGCCTCCAGGTCCACCATGCCCAGCGCGTTGGACTTCAGGTTCGCCACCTCATACCCACAGATCACCGCCGTCGCGGGATTGGTCCCATGCGCCGAATCCGGCACAATGATCTTCCTGCGCGGGTTGCCATTCGCCGTATGATACGCGCGCACGCACAGGATGCCCGTAAACTCACCCTGCGCCCCGGCGGCCGGCTGCAGCGTAATCGCATCCATGCCGGTAATCTCAATCAGCGCCTCGCTCAGCGTCTTCATGATGCCCAGCGCGCCCTGGCTCAGGCTCTCCGGCTGGTAGGGGTGCGCCTCGGCCAGCCCCTCAATCCTCGACACCGCCTCATTCACCCGCGGGTTGTACTTCATCGTGCAGCTGCCCAGCGGATACATCCCCAGGTCGATCGCATAGTTCCACGTGCTGAGCCGCGTAAAGTGCCGGATGATCTCAATCTCACTCAGCTCCGGCATCGCACCGAGGCCATCCGTGCGCAACGCATCACCCAGCAGCGAGGCGGCATCCACCGCCGGAACATCCAGCTCCGCCAGCCGATACGCCTTCTTACCCGCCGACGACTTCTCGAAGATCAGGTCTTCGTTCTGGTTAACGTGCGTGGTCACCTTCTTGGGTGTGCCGACAAACTTATCTGACATGCATCCGCCTTTACTCACAACTCAAAAACTCGCAACTCAAAACTGAACGAAAGACCTCAGAACTCTTCCGCATCCAACCCACTGCCATCGGCCGAATAACTCCCGGCCTCCGGCCCGCTCAAATCCTCTTCCCGCAGACTCAGCGCAATCACTGCGCCGCTCTCCAGCTCCACGGTCAGCGCGTCCATCTCCTCCAGCGACGCCTTCGCCACGACCTCGCCAATCTGCGCACACAGCCCGTTCCGATACTCCGGCTCACCAAACGCCAGGCTGAACTCCTCAAACAGCAGGTGCGGCCACGAGTACAGCGTCAGCATCGGCCCATCAAAACGCAGCCGCAGGTAATCGCCGACGAACTCCACCGCCGACAGCTCCTGCCCTTCAATCGCACTAACGTCCAAGCGCCCTCGCCTCCGCCAGCTCGCCCTCGCGCACCGTCACCGCTTCACACCGCACCGGAAAGTTCACCGAGTTCGCAATAAAGCACCGCCGGTGTGCGTCCTCATGCAGCGCGGCGATCCTCGTCACGTCAGAGGCCGCGCTCACCGTCACCTCAGGCCGCAGCGTCACCAGCTCAAACTGCCCCGTCTCCGCGCCGGGCGTGGTGCGCATCGTGCCCTCCGCGTGGTCGACATACGCCGTCACTACAACCCCCGCCACCGCCGCCAGGTGCAGAAACCAAAGCTTGTGGCAGCTCGCGAGCGCGCCCACCAGCAGCTGCTCCGGGTTCCACCGGCCGTCGTCGCCACGGAAGGCCGGGTCGCTCGACCCCGCAATCCCATGCTTGCCCTCTGCCTCCAGCTCAAACGCGCGGCTGTATTCGTTGTACGCCGAGGTGCCACTGCCGGTGTTGCCGGTCCACGTCACCGTCACCTTGTACTCATGCAGGTCCGCCATCACACACCGCCTCTCACAAGACTCTACTGCGCGCCAACCAGCTCCCGCTGCAAGGGCGCCGCAGCCAAAATCTTTGTCGCGACGACCTTCGCCGCCGCATCCATCTGCACCTTCGTCGTCAGCTCGGTCGCGCACCACAGCGTCGCGTCCTCACCCAGCTCGGGGTACCACTTCGCCAGCGCCAGTCCGCCGATGATGTGCTCGCGCAGCAGCGCCTCATTCATCACCGCCGCGGCCTCAGTCCCCGTCAGCACAAACTCATGGAACCGCGGCGTGCCATCAAACAGCGTCTTCGCGCCAGCGCCCACCAGCGTTGCGCGCAGGTAGTCTGCCTTTGCCAGGTTCTGCTCCGCCAGCTCACGCAGGCCCTCCTTGCCGTAGACGGTCAGATAGATCGTCACCATCATCGCCACCAGCGCCTGGTTGGTGCAGATGTTGCTGGTCGCCTTCTCACGGCGGATGTGCTGCTCGCGCGTGCTCAGCGTCAGCACAAAGCCGCGCTTGCCGTTCTTGTCCTTGGTCTCGCCCACCAGCCGCCCTGGCATCTGCCGCAGGAACTTCTCCTTGCACGCAATCACGCCGCAGTACGGCCCGCCGTAGCCCACGGCCACGCCAAAGCTCTGCGCCTCCAGAGACACAATGTCCGCCTCCACCGGCGGCTTCACCACGCCCAGGCTGATGGCCTCGGCGATCGAAACAATCAGCAGAGCACCCTTCTTATGCGCGATCTCCGCAATCGCCGCCACGTCCTCAATCGTGCCAAAGAAGTTCGGCGACTGGATCAGCACACACGCCGTCTCCACGGTCACCGCGGCCTCCAGCGCAGCCAGATCGACGCGCCCCGTCGCGCGGTCGTAGCCCACCTCGCTCAGCGGAATCTCCTGGTGCTGCGTTACGGTCGCAATCACCTCGCGATACTCCGGATGCACCGTCCGCGCAATCACCGCGCCCAGCCGGTCGGTCACGCGGCAGGCCATCAGGATCGCCTCCGCCGCGCCGGTTGAGCCGTCATACATGCTCGCGTTGGCAATCTCCATCCCGGTCAGCTCGCAGATCATCGTCTGGAACTCGAACATCGCCTGCAGCGTGCCCTGCGCAATCTCCGGCTGATACGGCGTATAGCTCGTGAGGAACTCGCCGCGCTGCACCAGCGAATCAATAATCACCGGCCGATAGTGCCGGTACGCCCCAGCGCCCAGGAAGCTGGCATACGCCTTCGCCGCCGGCGCCGCGGCCAGCTCCGCCGCGTCGCCGCTAGCCACATTGCCGGCAAACGCGCGGAACCGCTCGAGGATCTCGCTCTCCGAGTGCTGCCGCGGAATCTTCAGGTCCGCCGTCAGCCGGTACTCGGCCGGCACAGTCTCAAACAGCGTGTCGATCGAAGGCACGCCAATCTCAGCAAGCATCGCCTCACGGTCAGCAGGGGACTTCGGCAAATATCTCATCGTCTACCTCTAGCTCGGATTTCCAAACCCTGCACGCATTCCTTTGCGAAACTTCGCAGCCTTCGCGAACTTTGCGTGAGGCTCTTGTACTTAGTGCCCAGTCTCTTCCGCCACAAACGCCTCATACGCCGCGGCGTCCAGCAACCCATCGGCCTCGCCGCCAGTCACGGCCAGCTTCACGATCCAGGTCGCATTTGCGTCCGAGTTCAACGTGTCCGGCGCATCATTCAGCGCCTCATTCACCTCGGTCACGGTCCCGGCAATCGGCGAGTACAAATCGCTCACCGCCTTCACGCTCTCCACCGACCCATACGTCGCGCCAGCGGCCAGCTCCTGCCCCACCTTTGGCAGCTCGACAAACACGATATCGCCCAGCGAGCTCTGCGCATAGTCCGTAATGCCGATTGTCGCCGTAGCGCCGTCCACCTTCAGCCATTCATGCGACTTCGAATACTTGTAGTTCTCCGGATAGCTCATCCCAATAGTCTCCTGACGAAATTGTAGAGGATACCCCTGTGTTTCCTTTGCGAACCTTTGCGTCCTTCGCGCCCTTTGCGTTTGCAGTTAGCTCAACGGCGCCGTCACAGCCGGCGCCGGTTTCGGCCGCTTGTAGAACGGCGTCGCCACCACCACCGCCTTTACCGGCAGACCGCGCACCTCCACGGCCACCTCAGTCCCAATCTCCGCAAACGCCACCGGCACATACGCCAGCGCAATATTCTTCTTCAAAAAAGGCGCCGGCGAACCCGACGTGACATACCCAATCGGCTCGCCGCTGGCCGCCAGCACGGGATACCCGTCCCGCCCAATCCCGCGCTCCAACATCTCCAGCCCGACCAGCTTCTTCGTCGGCCCACCCGCCGCCTGCACCGCCAGCAGCGCCTCGCGCCCCACAAAGTCGCTGCCCTTGTCGAGCTTGCAATACCGACCCAGCCCGGCCTCAAACACATTCAGCTCGTCCGAGATCTCATGCCCATACAGCGCCATGGCAGACTCCAGCCGCAGCGTGTTCCGGGCTCCCAGCCCGCACGGCACAATGCCAAACTCCGCCCCGGCCGCCAGCACCTCCGCCCACACCCGCGCACTGGTGGCCTCGTCGCTGGGCACATAAATCTCAAAGCCGTCCTCGCCGGTATACCCCGTCCGCGCGATCAGCGTATTCGCACACCCGCACACGGTCCCCCACGTAAACCAGTAGTTTTTGATCGGCGTCAGGTCGGTCGCGGTCAGCTTCTGCAGCGTAGCCATGGCCTTCGGCCCCTGGATGGCGATCTGCGTGTAGTAGTCGCTTACATCCATCACATGCACGCCGCTCATGCCGCCGATCACGCTCCGCACCCACTTCACGTCCTTCTCGCGCGTGCCGGCGTTGATGACGATCAGGTAGTCGTTCTCCCCCAGCTTGTGCAGCACCACATCATCGACAAACGTCGCATTCGGATACAGCATCGCCGAGTAGTGCGCCTGGCCCACCTGCAGCTTGCTGGCGTCATTCATCAACAGCTTTTGCACGGCGGCCAGCGAGTTCGGCCCGCGCAGCTGAATGTCGCCCATGTGGCTCACATCGAACACGCCCACACCCGTGCGCACAGCCATGTGCTCTGCCACCAGTCCTTCATACTGCACCGGCATGTCCCACCCGCCAAAGTCCACCATCTTGGCCTTATGCGCATGGTGCGTTGCGTGGAGCGCGGTCTTGCGCAAAGCAGCGGGGGCGAGCGTCGAGGTAGCTTCTGTCATAGTCGTCTATCTTCCTGAATAGCAGACTCAAGTCTAAACGCCGTTGAGGCCACATCCCAAAGGCTTGGTGACGCCGTTCAGCGTCAAGGGCGCGGCCATATCCCAGCCCAGGCCGAAGGCCAGGGTGACAGCGCCCTAGTCCTCACAAGGGCGGTAAGCCCGGCATAAATGTCGATCTTGCCGTGGCCTCTTCCCGCCCTACCGCCGCTCCCGCCGCCCCGCCCGCACAAAGCTGCTCACCGCAAAGTAAACAAACACCGCGCACAGTCCGGCATACAGAAAAAACTTCTGCGCCTCTGCCGTCTGCAGCCCGCCCGCCAGCGCCCCGCGCAAACGCCAGGCCGCTTCGCCGATGACCAGCGCAAACAGCGCAAAGAACGTGCCCGTCACCTGCAGCCAGATCACGCTGGTAAACCGCCGCAGCGGCGCAAACACGCTGCGCCCCGCCCGCTTGGCCTCGCGCCGCACCACCGGGACTGCCGCCACGGCCCGCTTCACGTGGTCATGCTTGGCCGGCGTCGTCGCCGCGTCCACGGCCTGCATCGCCGCCTTCGCCGCATGGCGAGCCCCATAGCCCAACGCCCGTCCCAGCTTCACTCGGTCCATCATCCTTCCAGTCTACGGGGGCGTCTTCGCGCTGGTTTGCCCCTCTGGAAAACCGGGACTTGGCGTTGCGCGTACCTTCAGCGTAATCTTAACGACATTGGTACCCGCAGCTGCCGTTCCCTGGTCCCTCAGGGAAGACCCAATGCGAGGGGATAGGCAATCCAAACGCAACCAGGCACTACGGGGAGGTGGCATTGAATCAGCAGGTCAAAGACCTTATCCAGAAGTTAGGCGAAGCGATCCACGAGTCGGTCTCTGAGTCCGACCAGATCTCTGGCGTCGTTCGCGAGATCCGCGAGAACGGCTTCGACGTCCTCCTCATGCTCGAAGCCACCATCGGCCTCAACGAGGTGGACGAGTCAGCCAGCGAGACCGACGCCGAAGGCAACGAAGCCGCCGACGGCCCCTTCACCCACAACGACCTCACCTTCCTCCGCTCCCTGCGCATCACCACCGACGAGTCCGGCCCCGCCGCGCTCGGCGACGGCTCCGCTCCCAACTAGCTTCTTCGCTGGAACCACGGATTTGTCATCTCGACCGGAGCATCGCGGTTTTAGGCGATGCGCAGCGGAGAGACCCCTGTATTTTGTCGGCCCCGCCTCGACTCCCCAAGGCTCCCGCCCGCCCACTTGCCACAAATTTCCCTCCACTGCTACCCTCAGGCGTCGCTCGGATGCCGTACTCTCCTCATACGCTGCATCGCCGCGGAAGAATTTCGCATCCGAAGCTAAAGCCGCATCCGAGGGGTCCGTAATCATGAGAGATACATTAGGCGTTTTGCTTGCAGGGGGCGCCGGTGAGCGCCTTTCTCCGCTCACCCGCAACCGCGCCAAGCCCGCCGTGCCCTTCGCCGGCCAGTACCGCATCATCGACATCACCCTCTCCAACTGCATCAACTCCGACCTCCGCCACGTTTACATCCTCACGCAATACAAGGCCCTCTCGCTCAACCGCCACATCCGCGAAGGCTGGGGCCCGGTCGTCGCCTCGGAGCTCGGCGAGTTCATCGAGATCCTCCCGCCCATGCAGCGCGTCTCCAAGAGCTGGTACCAGGGCACTGCCGACGCCGTCTTCCAGAACATCTACTCCATCGGCTCGGAGGAGCCAAAGCACGTCCTCATCCTCTCCGGCGACCACATCTACAAGATGAACTACGCGCTCATGAAGCAGCAGCACTGCGACTCCGGCGCCGACGTCACCATCGCCACGCTGCCCATCGCGCCGGACAAGGTCTCTGAGTTCGGCGTCGTTGAGGTCGCCCGCAACGGCGAGGTCACCGGCTTCATCGAAAAACCCAAAGAGACCGACATCCGCTCGCCCTTCAACCCGGACATGGTCGACGTCTCCATGGGTATCTACCTCTTCAACACCGATGTCCTGCTTCCGGAGCTCATCAAGGACTCCGAAGACCCCGACTCCAGGCACGACTTCGGGCACGACATTCTGCCCAAGCTCCTTGGCCGCCACAAGGTCATGGCTTACAACTTCGTCGACGAAAACAAGGACCAGGCGCTCTACTGGCGCGACGTCGGCACGCTGGAAGCCTACTACGAGGCCAACCTCGACATCGCCGCCGTCGAGCCCACCTTCAACCTCTATGACAAGGCCTGGCCCATGCGCACCCGCGCCTACCAGTACCCGCCTGCCAAGTTCATCATCGCCGAACCCGGCCGCACCGGCATGGGCATCAACTCCATCGTCTCGGCCGGCTGCATCATCTCCGGCTCCGCGGTCCGCAACTCCGTGCTCTCGCACGACGTCCGCGTCAACAGCTACTCGGACGTCGACTCCAGCGTCATCTTCTCGCACGTCAACATCGGCCGCTACTCCCGCATCCGCAAGGCCATCATCGACCGCGACGTCCACATCCCCGACGGCACCGTCATCGGCTACGACCTCGCCGAGGACAAGAAAAAATACTTCGTCACCCCCTCAGGCCTCACCGTCGTCACCCGTGACTACTCTGCCTACGAAAACCCCGTCAGCCCCGACTTCCTCCAGGGCTAAGGCAGTGGTGAGTGGTGGCTGGTGGCTGGTGGACTGGTGAACTGGTGAACTGGTGACTGGTCGACTGGTGAACTGGTGGACTGGTGGACTGGTGGAC
This sequence comes from Rhytidiadelphus loreus, assembly GCA_947034895.1. Classification (NCBI taxonomy): domain Eukaryota; kingdom Viridiplantae; phylum Streptophyta; class Bryopsida; order Hypnales; family Hylocomiaceae; genus Rhytidiadelphus; species Rhytidiadelphus loreus. The sequence goes on from CAMQQG010000058.1 coordinate 9,197, forward strand.
TGGTGAACTGGTCGACTGGTCACTGTCTCGTGGTGAGTGGTTCGTGACTGGCCGTTGGTAGCTTGTGTTAACGGCTACAAGGACGACGAAGGCCGCCTGACCTGGCGGCCTTTCTCGTGAAGCTTCGGCTGCTTTGCCAAACCACGAACCTCGAACCACGAATCACTTGATCTTCCCAAACCGATACATCACTCCACCACCAATCGAAAAGAACTCGCGCGTCTCGGTTCCGAAGTGCTCAAAGATCATGTCCGGGCTCAGCCGCACGGTCAGCCGCGGCCCCTGGTTGAAGTCGATGCTGCCGCCGGCCGCGCCCCAGGGCGTGGCGCCGTTGCAATACAGTCCAAGGTTGCCGCGCTGGCCGGGCTGCTGAGTCGCCGGGCAGCTCGAAACCGGGCTGCCGGGCGCTGGATAGTTCTTTACGGCGTTATCGAATGTGCCGCGGCTGGCACCGGCCAGTGCATGGAAGTCCACCGCCGCATACCGGTTCTTCGGCCCGCGGAAGGTCACGCCGCCGCTACCGATGTTCTGGTACACCAGCACGCGGTTGTAGTAGGGACTCAGCACCGGCGTCGTGCCGGCCTCCAGGCGATAGTCGCCCGTCACGCCCACATGCCGCCCAAAGTAGCCGCTGTGCTGGTTGCCGAACCAGTACGTCCCCATCACCTCGCCGCCGCCCATGTTGTAGCGGCGGTTCAGGTTTTGCCCCGCCTGGCCGTTCATAAAGCTCAGTCCGCCGAAGATCTCGTAGCGGTTGTCATAAGTAGGCCCCGCGCTGGGCGCCAGCGCGGCCGCGGCACCCGGTTTTACGGCAATGGTGCCGGGCGCTGCTACCTGCGCATGCAACGGTCCGCAAAGCATCGCCGACAGGGAAACAACAAACATCAAGCTACGGGGGGCGGAGAAGGTCTTCTTAAGTTGCAGCATCGTCCTCATTGCAGGCGCTCACGGCGCGGGGTCATACAGGGTCCGCGCCTCATGGCAGCGTTCTCTCAAGGATATCCCACACAACGTCCCAACGTTTGCCAAGACGGCAATCTCGGCGCACAGGCCCGCAACCACCCTCCCCGAATTTGTCATCTCGACCGGAGCGAAGCGTAGTGGAGAGACCCCTGTATTTTGCTTCGGTCGCCTCGACTATCCGACGGAAACCGACACAACCCGGAGGGAGCAGCGGCCTTCAGGCCGCTGAACCGCCGCAGAAAGAAAGGGGCTTCAGCCCCGGAGGGACCTCCCCTGGCCTCGCCTTTGCTTTTCTCACTCATCACGAATCGCGACTCACTGCCTCATCCAATCCCCCGCACCCACCGTATCCTCACCAGGCTGTTAATCTGCGACAATGGGAGGGTGCGCCGTCCCGCCCACCAACGCAGACGGCCGTAGGAGATTGTTACCATGGGTGAACTTTTCACACCGACCCACCTGATCGTTCTCGCCGTCGTCGCCGTGGTCCTCTTCGGCGGCCGCAAGCTGCCGGAGCTCGGCAAAGGCCTCGGCGAAGGCCTGCGCGGCTTCAAAGAAGGCATGAAGGGCATCACCGACCCGGAGCCCACCAAGCCCGCCCAGAGCACGGCTGCTCCCATCGAATCCAGCCACACCGTCACCCCCCCGGCCCCCGGCACGGACCTCAAGCCACCCGCTGCTTAGTTGTTCCCCAACCATTGTCATCCTGAGCGCAGCGAAGGACCTGCTTTCTCTTCACACGCGTCTGCTCTCACGGGAGAGCCCGCGCGCATGAAGCTGAACCCCCCCTACCTCATCAAGCCGCACACCAAGGTCAAGCTCTCGCACCACGCGACCGCCGGCCACACCGGCTACCGCGACAAAGACGCCGCCGACCTCGCCGTCAAGAAGCACCGCGACCAGCTCGCCGACCTCCAGGATGTCCTCTACGCCGCCCAGTCCAAGGCCATCCTCATCGTCCTGCAAGGCATGGACACCGCCGGCAAGGACGGCACCATCCGCCACATCTTCTCCGGCATCAACCCGCAAGGCTGCAATGTCTCCAGCTTTAAGGTGCCGACGCCGGAAGAGGCCCGGCATGACTTCCTCTGGCGCTGCCAGAAGCAGACCCCCGCGCGCGGCATGATCGGCATCTTCAACCGCTCGCACTATGAGGATGTCCTCTCGCCCTTCGTCCACGGCCTCATCGACAAAAGGACCGTCAAGCGTCGCCTCGCGGACATCAACGCCTGGGAGCAGACCCTCGCCAACGAGGATGTCGTCATCCTCAAGTTCTTCCTCCACATCTCCCGCGAAGAGCAGACCGAGCGCCTTCAGTCGCGCATTGACACCCCCGACAAGCACTGGAAGCTCTCCCCCCCCGACTTCGCCGAGCGCCAGTACTGGCCCCAATACACCGCCGCCTACGAACATCTGCTCTCGCACACCAGCCAGTCCTGCGCCCCTTGGTACGTCATCCCCGCTGACCACAAGTGGTTCCGCAACGTCGCCATCTCGACCATCCTGGTCGAAACCCTCAAGTCCCTCAACCTCAAATACCCTAAGCCCGCCTTCGACCCCTCCGGCCTCAACCTCAAAAAGCAGGACGCCGCCGCCGCCGAAAAAAAGGTAGCCAAGGCCGTCAAGAAAGCCGCAAGCTGACGATCGCTCACTTCCTTAGGCAAGCCACGAAACCCTTCGCGCACCTTTGCGTCCTTAGCGACCTCTGCGTTTGCAGTTCACCTCCGCGTCCTCCGCACCCTCCGCGTTCGCCTTTGGGAATCATCTGGAAATAAATCTCCACCAAACACCCCTGAAAACAGCCCAAAAATGGCATGTCAACCCCCCTTGGCTGCCAACCCATTCAAACCAAACAACATAGCTCTGAACGTTTACCCCCGCCAATTCACTACAATTGAATAAATGGGGTTACTCCGGTCGTCCGGCTCACTTGGGACGCGTAACTCTTTTATTTTGAAGATTATACGCATAACCCATTTAGAATCAATTGAGTGAAAGCAAGCACCGTCTGCAACCCCAACATTGCAAACCGTTTAGCCCTGGAATGTGAAAGCAGGGGGGAGGGGGGGTAGCAGCCGCTAAACCGAGATCATCACCACCGCCGCCAGTGCGACGACCATCCCAGTAAGCTGCCGCCGCGTTGGCCGCTCGTGCAGCCGCCAGGCGGCCAGCAGGATCGTCCCGGCGGGATAGAGCGATGAAAGCACCGCAGCGACATCCAGCCGCCCAAGCCGGGTGGCCGCGATGAACAGAAGATTGCCACCGGTATCGAGCACGGCCACTCCCATGGCCCAACCCGCCGCCACGCGGTTCAGCCACGCGCCGCTGCTGGCCTGTTTGGAACTGCGCAGATGCAGCGCCAGAAGCACCAGACCGCACACCACCAGGCTGCCGGTTCGGGCCAGCGCCATCGGTGCAAAGACGCCCAGCGGATTCGCCTGGCGCAGCGCCACCATGAAGAACCCAAAGCCGACGCCGCCCGTCAGCGCCAGCGCCATCGTGCCAAAGTCCGCGCGTCTGTGCTGCGAACCTTCCGCCGGCGGCGCAGCAGCAATCATCCAGATGGCTGCACCCGCGGTCACAAAACCGGCCAGCCGCAGCGGCCCAGGGAAGCCCTCCATCACGCTGGACACAGCCGCCGGAATCGCTGTCGCCAGCAGCCCGCTGACTGCTGCCGGCGCGCCCATCGCGCCGCGCGAGATCGAGATATAGAACACGGCCAGCGACAACCCGCCAACCAGGCCCGCGCCGAGCGCCCACAATGTGGCCGCCCCCTCCAGAAAGATGTGGAGATCGCGGTCATGCCCCAGCACCAGCGCCGACAGCACGGCAAAGCTGACAGCATGGCCCAGCACGACGACGCGCAGCGCGGAGCGCAGACTACCATCGCCGGCCTTGACTGCCATGCCGCCGGAAAAATCACCGCCGCCCCAAAGGGCGGCGGCAGCCAATGCAATCAGCGCGCCCATGACTTACGGCGCAGCCGAAGGTGTCACCGGCACAGGCCGGCTGTCGCTCGCCGAAGGATAGTAACCCTCCTTCGCGATGACCGTCAGCCCCGGCCGCAGCACCCGCACCTCAACCTTGCGGAACTTCTCATTGAAAGGCGACTCATGCGTGTAATAGCCGATCGTGTACTGCGTCCGGACCTCTTCGCTCAACTTGGCAAAGCTCTTCTCGATGCCCGTTGGCCGAAACTCGGGGTCGCACTCGCCACCGGTCGCTGCGGTGTAGCGCGGCAGCACATCGTCGCGCATGGTCAGCGGCAGATGCACACGGTCCAGGAAGCCGAGGCCGGGAATGCTGGAGTCGCCCACCAGCGTTGCGTAGACCGAGATCTTGTTCGTTTGCAGGTAGCGGATCACGTCCTTCTCCTTGGCCTGCGAGCCGTACTCCTTGCCGTCGGAGATGACGTACACCACGCGCCGGCGGCCCTTTTCGGCGCCGGAGACCTCGCGTGCCGCCGCCAGGATAGCGTCGTTGAGTGTGTGGTACTCGCGCGGCACGCTCGTTGTGATGCCGAGCTGCCCGCGCACCGGCGTAGTATTCGGGTCGACCTGCTGGTTGTTCTTGAGCGTCGTCTGCGAAAGCGGCCCGCCCTGCATCTCCAGCGGCTCGCGCCCCTTGCCCTTGCTGCGGTCGAGGATCACGCCCAGCCGCGCAGACTGCGCTGCCGTAAAGCCGGTCTGCTTGGTGACGCCGTTGTTGTAAGTAAACACGGAGATCTCGTCATAGGCGGTGAACGCCCCTTGCAGCGCGCTCAGCGAGTCGTTGATCTTCTCCATCGTGTCGAAGGTCACACTCTGGTCGATCACCAGCGCGACAGAAAGCGGATACGGGTCCACCGTGAAGAGGCGCGGCTGCTGGCGCAGCCCGTTCTCATACACGCGAACATCGCGCCACGTAAGCCCCGGAACCAGATGCCCCTTGGAGTCCTTCACCGTGAACGGCACATCGACAAAGTTGACGTTGACCACCAGCGAGCTGCTGGGGTGCTCGGCTGGCGGCGGACCGTCGTCTTCGCTGGCCTGCTTCGTCTGCGCGGGCGAGGACGGCAGCGAGGTCCCCGGCGCATTCGGATCTGTCGCAGCAGAAGGCTGAGGGACCGGAGCGGGCGGAAGAGCGGCACCTACGGGCGTGATGGTGTTTAAGCGCGGCAGTGTCTGCGGCACAGGAGCGTCCGGAACGGGCTGCTGCGCGGGCACCTGCTGTTGCGGTGTTGCGGTCTGCCCGGCCTTCGCGGCCAGTCCGGCGGCAGAGCCAACCACCAACGCCAGCATCCAAATCTTCTGTCTTTCCAACCGCATTCCAAATCCTCTTTCGTAGAAGCAGGCAAAACCCGCGAATCGCACCTCTTTGAGACTACCAGCGCAGGCCCCGGATTGCCGACGAACCTACGCTGTCAGACGCATTCGGTCCCGCACCGTTTGCCCCAGTGTCGCCAAAACCGCCTCTGAACCCGTCTAATGGAGGGTATGCGTCTGCCATGGGTTCGCCTAGCCTCGATTGCCTCGATCGTCCTGCTGCTCGCTGCGGTCTCCGCCGCTCACGCGCAGGAAGCGCCTTCACCTGACGGGCCGCCGCCACCGAGCAAGGCCAAGGCGCCGGACGAGCCGCTCGGCGACCCGACGCAGACGCTCAAGGTGAATGTCAACCTGGTCAACGTCTACTTCTCGGTCCGCGATAAGAACGGTTTCGTCACCGGCCTGAGCAAGGACGACTGCCAGATCGCCGAAGACAAGACGCCGCAGACCATCAAAAATCTCACGGCAGAGAAGAACCTGCCGCTGACCATCGGCATCCTGCTAGACACCAGCGGCAGCCAGATGAACGTGCTGCCGCTCGAAAAGGACTCCGCCAGCCGCTTCCTGAAAGAGGTGGTCACGCCCAAAGACGAGGCGTTCCTGATCTCCTTCGACGTGAACGTCGACCTTCTGGCCGACTTCACCAACAGCCCGCGCGAGATCCAGCGCGCGCTGGACAAGGCGAGCATCAATACCGCCAGTTCGTCGGCCGGCATCCCCGGCATCGGCGGCGGACCCATGCCCACCGGCAACCCGCGCGGCACGCTGCTGTACGACGCTGTTTTTCTGGCTGCGAACGACAAACTGCGCGTGATGACCGGTCGCAAGGTCCTCATCATGCTCACAGACGGCGGCGATCAGGGCTCGCAGGAGACGCTGAAGACCGCCGCGGAGGCTGCGCAGAAGGCCAACGCCATTCTGTACGTCATCCTCATCGCCGACCGCGGCTTCGGCTCCATGTATGGCGGCATGTACTCCGGCGCGCGCGACATGCAGCAGCTGGCAGAGCAGACTGGCGGCCGCGTCATCAACGTCGGCAACAACGGCCGCAAGCTGGAAGACGCCTTCGATCAGATCCAGGACGAGCTGCGCACCCAGTTTCTGCTGAGCTATACGCCAGTGAACAAGACCGCCGACGGCAAATTCCGCAAGATCGAACTCAACTGCGGCAAGGGCATGAGCATCCAGGCGCGCAAGGGCTACTACGCCGTCGCGGACGACGAGATTCAGTAGCGCATCATCGCTTCGTGTCGGCTATGTGGTATTACTGCTGTCGTGTTTCCCGACGACGCCGCCTTACCAGCAGATGAATCAAAGCAGACGCCCGCCGAGGTGAAACGCGCCTCCGGCTGTCTGATGGTGACGCTCGTGGCGGGCTGCATTGCGCTGTTTGGCCTGAGCTGCGCCGCGGGCATGATCTTCCTCATCTCCGTAGGCATGCGCCATAGCGACGCCTATCGGCTTGCCCTGCAAACCGCCGAGAGCTCGCCCTGCGTGGCGCAGCGGTTGGGCTCGCCGCTGAAGACTGGTTGGTTTTTCTCAGGCGGCATGCGCACCACCAATGGTGAAGGCACGGCCGATCTTGACTTCCCCGTCTCCGGACCAAAGGGCTCCGGCCGAATCCACGTGTTTGCGACGAAGTTCGACAATACCTGGTACCTGCAACTGCTCACCCTCAACGTGAACGGTAAGAAGATACACCTGCTTCCGGTCCCGTCCAGCTGCGAGTAAGCTACGCCTGCATCACGCCGGAGTACACGGCCATGCCTGCGACAGCGTCCACGCCCATGGCGTCGAGCGCGTCGACCTCGCTCTGCGCCTTGATGCCGCCGGCGACGATGAGCTGCTTGGCCGTTGTGCTGCGCAGGATCGCTGCCACGTCCATGGGGAAGCCCTGCATGGTGCCTTCGGTATCGACGTGCGTGTACAGGAACGCGGCACAGTAGTCTTCAAGCCAGGTGATGGCCTCCTCAGGCGTCAGATCGACGGAGTCCTTCCAGCCCTTGACGGCGACCTTGCCGCCCTTGGTGTCGACGGAGAAACACAGCGCGTCTTCGCCGAGCGCCTTCTTCAGGCCGGCGGCAAAGGCTTTCTCCACGCCGCCGGCGCCAAAAAGCGATGAACCAAAGATGATGCGCTTCGCGCCAGCGTCCAACAGACGCTGGCCGTCGTCAGCCGAGCGCAGCCCGCCGCCCACCTGGCAGGGAAGGCGCTTGCAGATCATCTCAATGAGCGCGGTGTTCTCGCCCTGGCGCATCGCGGCGTCGAGGTCGATCAACTGCACCAGCGGATACTTGCTGAAGCGCTCAATCCAGTAATCAAAGTCGTCGAAGCTGAGCTTAAGCGTTTCGCCCTGTACCAGCTGCACAATCTTGCCACCCATTAAGTCAATCGAAGGAATCAACATCTCTTTAGTATCTCTTTCCTTTGCGTCCTCTGCGTTTGCAGCTGCTAGCAAGGCAGCCGCATCGCCGCACCTGCCTTCGCAACTTCGACCTTCAACGCACGCGAGTCCGTGACGCCGAAGTGGAAGATGCTTGCGGCCAGCGCGGCATCGGCCTTGCCGACTGTAAACACGTCAGCAAAATGCGCGGCGGAACCAGCACCGCCCGAGGCGATGACAGGGATTTGTACTGCCTCGCTCACGGCGCGCGTCAACTCGCAGTCGAAGCCGTTGCGCATGCCGTCGGTGTCCATGCTGGTGAGCAGAATCTCGCCCGCGCCGCGCTGCTCTGCCTCGCGCGCCCATTCGACGACGCGAAGGCCGGTTGGCTTGCGGCCGCCCGAAACGTAAACCTCAGCATCGCTCACGCCCGCCGGGCCGCGACGCGCGTCTATCGCGACGATGACGGCCTGTGCGCCGAAGCTGCTGCCTATCTCGCCGATCAGCTCCGGCCGCGCAATGGCGCTGGAGTTAATGCTGACCTTATCTGCGCCGGCAGTGAAGACGGCCTCAGCGTCCTCGGCTGAGCGGATGCCGCCGCCGACGGTGAAAGGAACGAAGAGGCCTTCAGCAGTGCGCTTGACGGTATCAAGCAGCGTGCCGCGACCCTCGTGCGTGGCCGTAATGTCGAGCAGCACGATCTCGTCCGCGCCGCCGCGTGCATGGCGATGCGCCAGCTCCGCCGGATCGCCGGCATCGACGATATCGACAAATTGCACGCCCTTCACTACGCGGCCGCCGCGAACATCCAGGCAGGCAATGATTCTCTTCGTCAGCATCTCTGGTCTTCCTTTGCGAACCTTTGCGTCCTCTGCGACCTTTGCGTTTGCAGTCACAACTCCAGAAAGTTTCGCAACACCTTCAACCCGGTCTCCGCGCTCTTCTCCGGATGAAACTGCACGCCCATCACATTGCCGCGCTCGACGACCGAGGTGAACGGTCCACCATACAGCGTGACAGCAGCGGTATCCGCGCTCACCGGCGCGCGCCACGAATGCGTGTAGTAGACGAAGCTGCCTTCCTTCACCCCAGCCAGCAGCCGCGAGTCCTGACGGATGTGTTCGAGGGAGTTCCAGCCGACATGCGGCGACTTGAGCTCGGCGTTGGCGTAGAGGGGAGGGAAGCGCTCGCAGCTGCCGCGAAAGTGGCCGAGGCCTTCGGTTGCGGGGGCTTCGGTGGAACCCGCATATAACCACTGCAGTCCAACGCAGATGCCCAGGAACGGCGTTCCTTTGGCGACGGCCTCGCGCGTGGCCTGCGTAAGCCCGAGGTTAGCCAGCAGCTGCGTCGACTGAAAGTGCCCGACACCGGGGAGAACAATCTTGTCGGCGCGCAGGACATCGTCGGCCGACTGCGTGACGAGGATGTCGTCCGCGCCGAGGAAGCGCAGCGCCTTGACGACGCTGGTGAGATTGCCCGCTTTGTAGTCGATGACTGCGATCACGCTAGAGCAGCCCCTTCGTGCTCGGCAGCAACTCGCGCATGCGCTCGTCCTTCGAGCACGCGCCGCGCATCGCTCGCGCGAAGGCCTTGAAGATGGCCTCGATCTTGTGGTGGTTGTTGCGACCGTACATCGTCTTGATGTGGATGTTGCACTTGGCGCCGCGCGCGAAGCCGTCGAAGAAGTCCGGCACCAGTTCGGTCACGAGGTCGCCGACGAGTGGCACGGTGAGTTGGTCGTCTACAACGCAGGCGACGCGCCCGGAGAGGTCGACGGCGCATACGGCGAGGGTTTCATCCATGGTCATGACGAAGTAGCCGGCGCGCAGGATGCCGCGCTTGTCGCCGAGCGCCTTGTTGAAGGCCTCACCGAGCGCGATGCCGACATCTTCGACGGTGTGGTGCTGATCCACGTCGAGGTCGCCGACGCACTGCAGCGTGAGGTCGAAGCCGCCGTGCTTGGCGAAACTTTCGAGCATGTGGTCGAAGAACCGGATGCCGGTGCTGACGGTGTACTGGCCTGTGCCGTCGACGTTCAGGCGCAGGGAGATCTTCGTCTCCAGCGTGTTGCGTTCGACGGTGCCGACGCGCTCTGAGCCCTGTGCCGCGACGCCGATCTCCTGGAAGATGTCACTCATACTCACGGTCTCCCTTCGCGGTGCGGCCTTGCGCCAGCACGCCCTCGGCAGGCGTCCACTGCATTTCGGCGAGGCTGGCGCGCAGTGCTGCGATGCCGCGTGTCACATGCTCTTCTACGCCGATGGTGATGCGGACGTAGCCGTCGCAGCCGGGGTCAGCGGAGCGGTCGCGCAGGAGCACGCCGTGGGCGCGCATGACGTCGCAGAGCTGCTTGTGGCGCGCGCCGATGTCCATCAGCAGGAAGTTAGCCGCAGAGGACCAGGTGCGCACGCCGAGCTCGGCCAGCGCGGCCAGCATGCGCGAACGGCCTGCATGCACCTGGTCCACGTACCACTGCACATAGGCCTCGTCGGCGAGCGCCTCCGGCAGCACGGCCAGCGCGACACCGTTCACGTTGTAGGGTGAACTTACCTTGCGCAGAAAGCCGATAAGCCGAGCATCGCCCGCCAACATGCCGATGCGCAGGTTCGCCAGACCGTAGGCCTTGGAGAAGGTGCGCGCGACGATGAGGTTCGGCACATGGCCGACGTCGCCCATGGTGGTCTCGCCGAAGAAGTGGAAGTAAGCCTCATCGACCATCAGCACGGCCTGCGGAGCAGCGGCGGCGATGGCGAGCAGTTGCTTGCGGCTGACGGTGGCACCCGTTGGATTGTTGGGTGAGGCGACGATGATGAGCTTCGTCTTTGGCGTGATCGCGGCCAGAAAGCGCTCGAACGGGAAGGCCAGCGAGTCGTCCGCCTGCACGCGCTTCAGGCCGCCGGTCATCATTGCAACCGAGACGTCGTACATGAAGAAGGTTGGCGTGCAGATCAGCGCCTCATCGCCCTCGTCCAAAAAGGCGCAGGCCATAAGGTGAATGGCCTCGTCCACGCCGTTGGTGAGGATTACCTGATCGCTCTTCAGGCCAAAGTGCGTGGCGACGAGCTGCTCCACGCCCTGCCGCTCGGGGTAGATGGTCATCGACTCGGCGCTGAGCTGGTGTATCTTCGCCAGCACGCGCGGGCTGGGGGCAAAGGTGTTTTCGTTGAAGTCCAGTCGCAGAGCCTCGCGCCCGGCCAGCGGCGGGTGATACTCCGGCATGGCGAGCACAGCCTTGCGCGGCTGTACGGTCATCGTCTGTTCTGCTACCAAGCTCATCGAACGCTCGCTTTCTTTGTCTGCTGCTCTTACCGCATCCGTACACGCACACTCTCAGCGTGACCCACCAGCCCTTCGGCCTCGGCGAGAGCGATGGTGTGCGGCCCGACCTCACGCAGAGCGTCGAGCGTGTACTGCTGCACCGTGATGATCTTGACGAAGTCCAGCACACTGAGTCCGCCGCGCACGCGGCCGTTGCGGCCGGTGGGCAGCACGTGGTTGGGCCCGGAGATGTAGTCGCCCATAGACTGCGGCGTGTGGTGGCCGACGAAGACGCTGCCGGCATTCTGCACCCAGCGCAGGTCCGCGCCGGCGTCCACGGTGAGGTGCTCTGGAGCGAGCCGGTTGGTCAGCGCGCGTGCCTGCTCCGGCGATTCGGTGACGAAAGCGAATCCCTGCGCGGCGAGAGACTGCTGGGCGATGACATTGGGTGCGGACTCCAGATACGCCAGCCGTTTGACCTCGAGAGCGACCTCTTCGGCGAGGTCTTGCTTGCTGGTGATGAGGATGGCGAGCGCTTCGGGGTCGTGCTCGGCCTGTGCCACGAGATCGGCCGCGATGCCGGCGGAGTCGCCGGACTCGGAGGTGACGACAATCTCGGTCGGCCCGGCGGGCATGTCGATGCCGGTCTCCTGGCTGACCATTACCTTGGCCGCGGTCACATAAAGATTTCCTGGCCCGACGATCTTGTTCACGGCGTCCATCGTCTGGGTGCCATAGGCCATCGCGGCGACGGCCTGCGCGCCGCCTACACGGTAGAACTCCACCACGCCGGCGGCTTCTTCGGTGACCAGCCAGGCGGCGGCCATGGTTTCACGTGCGGGCCTGGGGCTGCAGACCACGATGCGCTCCACGCCGGCTACCTGAGCGGGCGTTACGGTCATCAGCAACGTGGAAGGCAGCGGATAGCGGCCACCCGGCACATAGCAACCGACGCTGCCCAGCGGCCGGATGACCTGGCCGACCTCCATGCCTTCCGCCGGGCGAAAGCTGAACGCGCGCGGCAGCTGCTTTTCGGCAAACGCCCGTATGTTGGCCTGCGCCAGCCGCATGGCGGCCTTCAGCTCTTCGCTGGTGGCCTCCCAAGCTTCACGCATCTCTTCACGCGAGACCAGCAGCGGCTGCGTCTCGGGAAGGCCATCGAGGCGCGCGGCATGCTCCCGCAGCGCGGAGTCGCCACGCTCGCGCACGGAGGTAAGGATCTCGCGCACCACCGCGTCCACCTTGGCGGTGTTGCTGGCACCGCGCTGCTCCAGCGCAACGATCACTGCTTCGGTTGCAGCAGCATTGTCTCCGTATGTCTTCAGAATCCTCATCAATCAGCTACTTCCTGTTTCCTGCTTGCTATTTTCTGCTTCTACATCTTTTGCTTCTTCATGCGGCGGCGCATCTCGCGCGAGCCGGTGAGCTGCATGCGCTTCAAGGCGTCAGCGCTGGCGGGGTAAACGCGCTTTGGGTCGGACGGGTCAACGACGACCGGCAGCATCATGCCGGCCTCGACCTTTTGGCCTTCGGGGATGCGGCTGGTCATGGAGACCGCGCGCCGCTCGGCGCCGGGCTCCTGCACCCAGAGGTTGACCTTGACCACCTGCGAAAGCTTGCCAAATACCTTCACCGGCTCCAGCGACACCATGGTTCCATACACCGCGATGCCGTTCTTCTGCGCCCGTGATTCGCGCAGCCGCTGCAGGATGAAACGCACAATCGGCACAGCCACAATCAACGCCAGCGGAATCCAATACCAAGCCTTCATCTCTTTGCCTCCTACAGCACAACTTTGCTCAACGGATACTCAACGATGCCGGTTCCGCCCGCTGCCTTCAACTTCGGGATGATATCGCGCACCAGGTGGTTCTCGAGGATGGTATTCAGCGCCACCCACTCGGCGTCCTGCAGGTGCGACACGGTCGGCGAGTTCAGCGCCGGCAGCACGCCCAGCACCTGGTCCAGGTCTGTCTTACGGGCGTTGAGCATCAGGCCCACCTGCCGCTCGGCGTCCATGGCACCGTTCAGCATGAGGCATAGTGTTTCGATCTTGGCACGCTTCCACGGGTCCGCCCAGGCCTGCTGGTTGGCGATGAACTGCGTTTCGGACTCCATGAGCGTCTCGATGACGCGGAGCCGGTTGGCGCGGAGCGAGCTGCCAGTCTCGGTCACCTCCACGATGGCATCGGCCAAGGTGGGCGGCTTCACCTCGGTGGCGCCCCAGCTAAACTCGACCTTCACGGGAATGTTCTTTTCCGCGAAGTAGCGCTTCGTATACTCCACCAACTCGGTGGCAATGGTCTTGCCGGCCAGGTCTTCCGGCCTCTGGAAAGGCGAATCCTCGGGCACGGCGAGCACCCACTTGACGGCGACGCGGCTCTGCTTGCTGTAGCGCAGGCTGGTGACGCGCTGCACGTCACTCAGGTTCTCTAGCACCCAGTCATTGCCGGTCAGCCCGGCGTCCAGCGCGCCGTGCTCGACGTAGCGCGCCATCTCCTGCGCTCGCACCAGCATGCACTCAATTTCGACGTCGTCGATGGTAGGAAAGTAGCTGCGGCCGCTGGCATAGATGCGCCAGCCCGCGCGTTCAAAGAGCGCAATCGTCGCGTCCTGCAGGCTCCCCTTCGGAATCCCCAGCTTCAACTTCTTTGCTGCCATTATTTTTTCTCCATTTCAATCGCCTTGGTAAAGCAGCTCACCGTGCCCTCATGACAGACCACACCGTCGCCTTCTACCTGCACGCGGAACAGCAGGGCGTCGTTGTCGCAATCGGTGCGGGCTTCCACTACGCGCAACCGGTTGCCGCTGGTTTCACCCTTCATCCACAGCTTGCTGCGGGTGCGTGACCAGAAGGTGACAAAGCCCGTTTCAATCGTCATCCGGTAGCTCTCTGGGTTAAGAAAGCCGAGCATCAGGACCTCGCCGGTGGCGGCGTCCTGCACGATGCCGGCTACCAGTCCATTGTCCTTCGCAAAATCAATCGTCATGCCATATTTCCTTTAGCTATTTGCGTTTGCCAGTGCTTTCGCGCAGCAAAAAGCCCGCTCGCGATATGCGCGTCGGCGGGCCTGTCATGCATCCTTCTGGCGTGCTTGCTTTACTTCGCCGTTCCGGACACAACACCCGCCACGCTATGCGCGTGACGATGATGGTGGTGACCGAAGGCGTTGGAGCGAACATCCATGCTGCTAAGGCTAGCTGTACGTCTGGCCAAAGTCAAACGCCTGAAGCCTACATCCTTGCTGCATAAAACGCGACGGCATTTTGGTGACGCACACATTTAAAGTCCGGCCGTGGCCGCATAGCGCGGTTTCGGCATCTCTCTGGAGAACGGCAACCTGCCGAGGAGATCGTCCCCATGTCCGACTACCGCGTTCGCGCTGGAGAAGCTACCGAAGACCAGTTCACCGCTGCCATTGAGAAGTACACCGCACCCGTGCCGTCGAGCGCCTTCCTGGCGCTTGCCCTTGCTTCGATTGCGGCGTCCATCACTATCCAGGCCGTGCAGAAAGAAAAGGCGAATGCTGCTCTATACGTTGGCCAGTGGGTCGCGCCGTTCCTGCTGTTGGGTATCTACAACAAGATGGTGAAGCAGCACGGGTCGGACGCGAAGACGAAGTAACGGCGGGAATAGGGAGTAGGAAGCAAGATATCTGGAGACTCTACCTCTTGCTTCCTACGCCGCTTCGATTTGTGTGAACTCGCGTTGTCCGTCTTCCGCCACGCGTACGGTGCCTGCGCCGATGTCGTAGACCCACCCGGATACCGTCAAATCGCCTGCCGCCAAGGCACCGGCAACGCTGGGGTGCGTCTTCAGATGCTGTAACTGTAGCAGGACATTTTGCTCGGTGAGCACGTCAATCAGTGGACGCTCGCTATCCTCGCCCTTGCGTTCGTGCAGGCTCTGCGACACGGTGAGCGCGGCGTGGGCGTTCTTAAGCCAACTCTTCACGGTGGGGAGTTTCCCGACGCTCTCCGGCGTGAGAAGGGCCTTCATGGCACCGCACTCGGAGTGTCCGCAGATAACGACGTGCTTCACGCCCAAGGCTCCGACGGCGAACTCGATGACCGCGCTGACGCCGCCCAGCATCTCGCCATAAGCAGGCACCATGTTGCCGATGTTGCGGGTGACGAAGACCTCGCCCGTGCCAGTGCTGGTGATCTCATTGGGGTCGATGCGGGAGTCAGCACAGGTGATGAAAAGCGTGTGCGGCTTCTGGGGTTCGGCCGCTGCCTGGGCGTACATCTCCGCGCGCTGGGGATAAACCTCCGAACGGAACTTACGCACGCCATCCTTCAGTTGCTCTAATACTTCGTCCAAAATACTCCGCCTTTCGCGTTTGCTACGTTCTGTATTTGATATTGCAGCCCAGGCTGCTGCGCTGTTCTGCGGAGGGGGCGCGGCCGTCGATGAGGGCGTCCATGGCTGTGCGCAGGTCTTTGCCGGTGACCGGCTCGTCGTTCCCGGATTCGCCCCGGCGCGGGCGGCTGCCATCCAGCTGGCCACGATAGACCAGCCGGCGCTGTGCGTCGAAGAGGAAGAAGTCCGGCGTGCAGGCGGCCTCGTAGGCGCGCGCAACCTCCTGCGTCTCGTCCAGAAGGTACGGGAAGCGCCAACCCAACCGCTCGGCCTGCTCGCGCATGGGCGCGGGGCCATCCTGCGGGTACTCGCCCAGGTCGTTGGACTGGATGGCGACGATGCCGATGGGGCCTTCGCCGTTCCCGAAATAGTCCTGGCCGATTCGGCCTAATTCGGCCTCGACGTGCTTTACGTACGGGCAATGAACGCAGACGAACATCACCAGCAAACCGCGCCGGTGAGCGCCGGCGAATGCATCGTCGCGGCTCACTGTGCGGCCGCTGACCACGTCCGGCAGTTCAAAGGCCGGGGCTGTTGTCCCCAGTTGCACCATCGCCGATTCTGTCTTCGACATCCCTCAC
This sequence comes from Rhytidiadelphus loreus, assembly GCA_947034895.1. Taxonomy (NCBI): domain Eukaryota; kingdom Viridiplantae; phylum Streptophyta; class Bryopsida; order Hypnales; family Hylocomiaceae; genus Rhytidiadelphus; species Rhytidiadelphus loreus. Next base: position 25,049 of record CAMQQG010000058.1, read on the forward strand.
GCCCTCCTGGCCAAGCCTCTCCATCATAGCGATGCCAGCTTCAGCGGGCGTCGCGAAGTTGGTCATTGTTTGGCCATACGGGGCTGTGTATACTCCGGCTCACCTCGTCTGCTTGCCACGCAAGGCGGCCCGGGTGGCCAGGAGAACCGTGAGAACTTCGTCCCTCGCTTCGCTTCGACTTTCGGTTGCAGCTGTCTCCTTTCTGCCGCTGCTCTTTGTGCCGCGCGTGGTTGCACAGGCTGTGGGCGGGCCGGCGCTGCATCCCATCGCCCAGGCCAACCGCATTCCCACGCAGCCGGACCTCATGCCGCAGCTCCAGCTCATCGGCCATCTGCCGGCGTGGGTGCGTGCCGCCAACCAGGTGAGCGGGCGCAGCGCTGAGCTTGCTGCTCCGATGCATGTGACGGTGCTGTTGCGCCGCGACCCGGCCGTACAGGCGGCCTTTGAGCAGATGCTCGCCAGCCAGCAGGACCGCAGCTCGGCGCTCTACCACCAGTGGCTGACGCCGGAGCAGATCGGCGAGATTTACGGCCCGACCTCCGCCGATGTCTCCGCAGTCAGCCGCTGGCTCAGCGCTCAGGGTCTGCGTGTGGACTCCGTCGCGCCCAGTCGCATGATGCTGGAGGCCTCCGGCAGCACGGCGGTGGTAGCCGCGGCCTTCCACACCAGCTTCGCCTATTACAGCCTGGCCGGTAAGGCACGGCTCTCTGCTTCGGCGGAGCCCAGCATCCCGGTCGCACTAGGCGCTGTGATTGACTCCATTCACGGCCTCACGGAGATCCCGCTCGAACCGCAGAGTCACGGGGGCCGCCAGCCGGTGCCGCAGCCGAAGACCGGCAGCCCCGTGCCGCAGGTCAACGCCAGCAACGGAGCGCACTTCCTCAGCCCCGGCGACTTCGACGTTATTTATGACCTCAACTCCGTACACGCGGCGAACACAGGTGCGATGATTGGCTCCACCGCGCAGCATATTGCCATTATTGGTCGGGCCCGCGTTAATCCCTCGGACATCTCCACCTTCGAGTCCAAGACTGGTCTTCCCGGTGTCCTTCCGAACGTCATCATCCCACCTTCCGGGATTGATCCTGGTGCGGCCTGCACCGCACCACCTGAAAGCGCCTGCGCCTACGACAATGACCAGCTGGAGGCTACTCTGGATGTCGACCGGGTGATCGGTACCGCATATGGCGGGGTGCCGGACCTTGTCGTGAGCCGCGCCTCAGGCAACTACGATGGCATTTATGTCGCCGCTTCATATAACGTCAACACGCTCAAAGATCCGGTGATGACCATCTCCTTCGGCAATTGCGAGGCCAACGCCATGGCCAGCGGCGTCAACCTCTGGAACACTCTGTTCTCCACCGCCGCCGGCGAAGGCATCAGCGTCTTCGTTTCCTCGGACGATTCGGGGGCCGCCGGATGCGATTCCGCGTTCAACACCCCGCCTGCCAGCCAGGCCGCCAGCATCAACTACATCTGCTCCAGCAGCTACGCCACCTGCGTGGGTGGCACCGAGTTTAACGACACCGCCAACCCCAGCGCCTATTGGAACTCCACTAATGGCAGCGGTCTCGTCTCGGCGATTCAGTACATCCCGGAGGGCGCCTGGAACGAGCCCACCACCACCAATAGCAGCGGGACGACCACCTATACCATCGCCAGCACTGGCGGCGGTTTCAGCCAGTACATCGGCAAGCCGAGCTGGCAGACAGGGACCGGCGTACCCAACGACGGCCATCGCGACGTGCCGGATGTGGCCCTCTCGGCCTCTGGCCACGACGGCTATTATGCGTGCCTTGCGTATGCGGGCGCGGACTGCACAACTTATTTTGAATACTTCGAAGGCACCTCGGCCGCTGCGCCGGGCATGGCCGGCATCGCGGCGCTGATCAATACCAGGCTGGGTGCGGCGCAGGGCAACCTGAACCCGCTGCTTTACCAGCTCGCGGCCAACTATCCAAGCGCGTTTCATGACACCACCATCGCGTCTTCGGGAATTGCGGGCTGCACCACCTCGCCCAGCATGTGCAACAACAGTACGCCGGGCCCGTCGAGCCTTGCGGGCGGACTTGCAGGCTACACGCTCACGACGGGGTATGACGAAGCTACCGGGCTGGGCTCGGTCGATGTGGCCAACCTCATCAACGCTGCCGTCAGCGCCACCTCGGCGGCTTTCAACATAACGCCGGCGTCCACCGCGCTGACGATCGCCTCCGGCGCGACGACCGGAAACACTGATGGCATCACCATCACCTCTACGGGCTTTGCGGGGACGGTGAATCTGACCTGCACGGTCACTGCAGTGACAGGCAATACTTCGGGCGCCTGCAATCTACAGCCCAACAGCGTCTCGCTGACCAGCGGCAGCACCAGTCCCAGCACCCTCAGTCTGGTAATACCCTCCGGCACCAGTGGCAAGCTGAGCGTCACTGTGACAGGCACCAGCGGCAGCATCGTGATCAGCTCTCCCGCGGTGCAGGTGAGCGTCACCGGGCCGGGCTTCACCGCTGCTGCCACGCCTCCTGCGCTTACCGTGGTCACGGCCACGACACTCAGCGGCAATATGACCAACCTGCAGATCACCTCGACCGGTGGCTTCGCCGGCATGGTGACGACCACCTGCTCGATCTCCGGCAGCAACGTCGCTGGTGGAACGCCCAGCTGCTCACCCACACCCAGTTCGTTGGCGCTCACCTCCGGTGGCACCGGCAGCGCCAACTTTACGGTGAGCGTGCCGACGGGCAGCAGCGGAAGCTCGACGCTGCTGCTGGCATCGTCAGGAACGACCTCCGGCGGGCCGGTGCCGTACTCGGTGACGACGAGCGTCCCAGTGACTTTCGTTGCCCCGAGTTTTACGCTGAGCCCGGCCAGCCAAAGCCTGAACTTCACCTCAGGCGCCACGACAGGCAATACCGATGTCATTACGCTGGCTTCGATCAACGGCTTTAGCGGAACAGTCGCGGTGACCTGCACGGTGTCGACAAGCTCGGCCTACTATCAGCCCACCTGCTCGACCGGCGCGGGCAGCGCTGCCATTGCTCCCGGGGTAAACGGTGCGGTGACGGTGACCATCGGTTCCACTACGGCGGTCACCGCCGGGCATACGGGCACAGCGCAGGCCGGCTTTAGTGTGCTGATAGGCCGGCGTTCCGGCCTGGTGGCCTTTCTTGCCTTCATGCTTGTGCTGCTGCCGCTGCGACGGCGCAAAATTGGCCTGGGGTCTCTGGCATTGTTGCTGTTCGCCGCGGGCCTGCTGCCGCTTGCGGGCTGCGGCAAGGGCGGCTCAACGGCTCCGCCAGCCGTAATGCACAGCAGCGCCGGAACCTACACCGTCACGGTCACGGGTACGGGAACGACCCTCGGCGCCGGTACGGCCGTCACCTCCAGCACGACCTTTACCGTCACCATCAACTAGTGCGCCGGAGGCGAAATGGCTGGTCTTTATACTCTTTTCATCTCCGGCGTAGTCCGGCCCATTGCCGATGTTGAGCTTGAGGTGGTACGCTAAGGCGCAAGCTGGAAAGAAAGAAACTCACACTGCAAAGGGCCTCAACCATTATGAAGTTTCTCTCCCGCGCTCTCTTTCTCGTCTCGATTCTGGCAGTTCCCGCCGCAGCGTTCGGTGCCACCGGCTGTACGGATTCGCCGGAGTGCCCCACGGCCCTGCTTGGGCTGGCCGGCGCTGCCGGCGCTGCGCTATGGGTTCGGTTGCGCTCGCGCTAATGTACCTGCCAGCCTCCGGTCTGCCGCTGATGGGTGGATGCCTGGCCTAGCACTTCTTTCGTCGCGTACACTACTGTCCAACCGCCGATGTGCATCATACTCACGGCAGTGTCGGCGCTTCCAAGCCGGAGACAGGAATGTTGCAGCGTGATTCGTGCTGATGTGGCAAGGCCTTTCCGAACATCTCAGCTTTTTCGCTTTCCATCACGGGCGTGGTGCGTAGGCGTTGTGGCTCTTTGCATAGCCGCATCCGCGGTGGGTCAGGTGGCCCCCGGCGCGGCGGCACCGGCTGCTGCGCCCGGCGGCGAGGGAACGGCTCCAGCTGCGACCGTCGGCCAGTCGGCAAGTTCCGGCTCGCAAAATTCCCGCAACAACACTTCTCGCGATACCCAGATACGAGACAATGTCGACCGGGCCGAAATCCCGGCCGGCTCCCTGGACGTCCGCACCGAGTTTCAGCAGATGGTGCAAACGACCACGGGCCGGGCGCTCCCTATCTTTGGAGCTTCGCTTTTTAACGCTGTTCCCAGCACCTTCGCTCCTGTCTCCGACGTTCCTGTCTCACCGGAGTACACACTCGGCCCCGGGGATGAGATCGATGTGCAGGTCTCCGGGCAGATCAATCAACAGCTGCAACTTACGATTGACCGCACCGGGGCCGTCTCGATCCCCGGCGTTGGCACGGTGCACTTAGCCGGCCTGCCGTTCGGTCAACTCAACAGTTTTCTGCAGTCGCAGCTGGGCAAGATCTATCGCAACTTCACAGTCAGCTCCAACCTCGGAACGCTGCGCTCCATCCAGGTCTTTGTCGTGGGCCAGGCGCGACGGCCCGGTACCTACTCCATCAGTTCGCTCAGTACACTGACGAACGCGGTGTTTGCCTCTGGGGGTGTTTTGCCACAGGGCTCCCTGCGTAACATTCAGGTCAAGCGGGGCGGCGTGACCGTTGATCACTTCGATCTGTATGACCTGCTGTTGCATGGCGACAAGTCGCATGACATTCCTCTGTTCTCGGGCGACGTTATCTTCATCCCCTTCGTCGGTCCGCAGGTCGCCGTCGTCGGCAGCATTGACGTGCCGGCCATCTACGAGCTCCGCGGCCCCACCACTGTCGGCGCGGCCATCCAGTTTGCAGGCGGTGAGACCGCGGTCGCCGCAGGCAAGGTCGTGCGTCTGGACCGTATCTTCGAGCACTCTATGCGCAGTCTGGAGGATGTGAACCTCTCCGGGTCCGGCGGCACACTGCTGCAGAACGGAGACATCATCTCGCTGACCTCGGTCATCGACCGCTTTCGCGATGCAGTGACGCTGCGCGGCAACGTGGCTAACCCGGGCCGCTACGTCTGGCATCCGGGCATGCATATCAGTGATCTTTTACCGAACAAGGAGTCGTTGATTACACGCAATTACTGGCGCAAGCGAAACGAGTTGGGCCAGCTGACGCAGGATTACGGCCCTGATCAGCCGATCGACCGGGGCGAAGGTGCTCTGCAGGTGCATGGCAGCACCTCTGGCAACGCCGCGGATGCGCAGGCGACTCGCGGGAACGCAGGCTCGTCTGGTTCGTCTGTAGGTGCCGCTCTCACGGGGAACAACAGTCCATTCGGCGCGCGTACGGATGTCATCCTCTCCGCACCGGACATCGATTGGAACTACGCTGTCATCGAGCGTCAAAGCTCTGAGGACCTTACTACTTCACTCATCCCGTTCAACCTTGGCAGCATCGTCCTCAAAGGGGAGTCGACCCAGAACTATGCCCTGTTGCCGGGTGATGTGGTCACCATCTTCTCAAAGGCCGACATCCGTGTACCGACCTCGCAACAGACCCGGTATGTGCGGTTAGAAGGCGAGTTCAACGCAGCCGGCATCTACAGCGTACTGCCGGGCGAGACTCTGCGTGGTCTGCTGTCCCGCGTGGGCGGCTTCACTCCAGATGCGTACCTGTTTGCCTCCGAGTTCACGCGTGAATCGACCCGTCGCGTGGAGCAGCAGCGCCTGAACGAGTACGCTGACCAGCTGGAAGCCCAGATCTCTGCCACCACGTCCGCCAGCCAGGCACGCGCTATCTCGACCAGTGACCAGCTTGCGGCTACCGCTTCTGAAGCCGATGCACGCACGGCGGTCGCTCGTCTGCGCACCATCGTCCCGATCGGCCGGATCGTTTTGGACCTCAAGCCGAACAGTGAGGGCATCGATTCGGTTCCGGATCTCGCGCTGGAAGATGGCGACCGCTTCGTCGTGCCGCGTATTCCCGCCAACGTTACTGTCGAGGGCCAGGTGTACAACGCCAACGCCTTCGTCTACACCGCAGGCCAGCGCGTTATCGATTACCTGAAGCGCGCCGGTGGCCCCGACCGCGAGGCCGACCGCCGACGCCTCTTCGTGCTGCGCGCGGACGGCTCGGTCGTCAGCCGCCAGTATGCTGACGTCGCGCATGCGTCTATCTTTCCTGGCGATACCATTGTCGTGCCCCCCGTCATCGACAAGCGGGCCTTCTTCCAGCGCGTTGTCGATATCGCGCAGATCGTCGGTAACCTGGGCGTCGGTGCCGCGACGCTGGCTATCCTGGCACGCGGTTACTGACGCTCCAGCCTGATCGGGCCCCCGTTTTACGAAAGCAGAGGATTTCCGTTGTGAGTACCACCGATTATCTCCATTCCGGATTGCAGGACGGACTTTCGCCCGAACCCCCAGTACCGGAGGATGACGGCATCGACCTGCTCAAGGTTGCGGCCGCTTACGTCGCGCAGTGGCGGATGTTTGCCGTGTCGTTTGTGATTGTCGCGGCGGTCGCAATCCTGTACGTCTTCTCGTTGAAGTCGCAATATGTCGCGACCGCCACGTTCCTCCCGCAGTCTTCCACCAGCCTGAGCGACCCTTACTCGTCCATCTTTTCGCCGCGCAGCCCCGGCGAAGTGTTTGTAGGGCTATTGCGCAGCCGCAGCGTGCAGGACGATGTTGTCACCCGCGCGCACCTGCTCGACAACTTGAAGACCACCAGCTATGAGACCGCACGGGGCGCCGTCGCTGGCAAGGCGACATTCTCAGTAGGCGCGGATGGCATTGTGCAGATCAGCATCCGTGACGGCGACGCGCAGCAGGCCGCCGTGCTGGCCAACGACTACCTGGACGCCCTGCAACATTTGAACGACTCCATGGCCCAGCAGCAGAACCGGGAGATGCAGGCCTTCTTCCAGTCACAGCTCAGCCTTGAAAAAGCTGACCTTGATAAGGCAGAAGCAAACCTGGAGGCCACGCAGAAGAGGACAGGTCTTATCCAGCCTGAAACGCAGACTTCGATTGGCCTCAATGCCATCGCGGGTGTCCGGTCTCAGATTACGGCGCTCCAGGTGCAGTTGGCTTCGTTGTTACAGAGCGAAACCGATGCCAACCCCAATGTACAACGCATTCGCTCGCAGATTGGTCAATTAGAGGCGCAGGAGCGCACGCTCGAAAGCGGCAGTGGCAGCTCGCCGGTCGGGGCGGCGCCTCCTGCCGGGCAGCTGCCGCAGAATAACCTCGATTTCACTCGTGCCCAGCGCGAGGTCCAGTATCACAATCAACTTGTCACGGCCCTCTCTGCCCAGTATGGCTCTGCCCACCTGGACGAGCACCTAAGCCGGCCGGCCTTCCAGATTATCGATCGTGCGGTAGTGCCGGAGCACAAATCCTGGCCGCCGCGCAGAAACTTCATCATCGTCGCCATCCTGTTTGCGTTGGTCATTGCACTCGTCTTCGTTACCTTACGACTGCTGGTGTTGCGCATCCTCAGCGACCCCGCCAACCGTGCCAGCCTCGCGGAGCTGCGCCAGGCCCTGCACCACCGCTAGCGTATGCCTTTACCCGCAGAGCTCGAACCCGCCGCTCTACCGCGCCCGCGCCATCGCGTGCTAATGGCCTTCTGCCTGCTGCTTTGCGTCTTCCTTGTGCTGTTCCCCAAAGGGGGCATCAAGGTTGGGGTAGTGCCGCTTACCTGGGGATACTTGCTGATCGCCCTGACCGCGCCCATCGCGCTGGTTCTGCGCCTGCTGAGTCTTCCCCTCCGCTTTCGCCCTCTGCCGTTGGCGGCGCTGGTGCTGGCGCTACCTTTTCAATTCATCCTGCTCTACGCCGTTTTTGTCTACGGAATTGAGAATCCGCCTTACTTCGTCGCCACAGTCACGGGCCTGTTTGTCTTTCCCTGGTTATTCCTTTTCATCTACGCGCCCTTTTTGCCTTTTGTGGATGGCAAGGCGCTGGCCCGCTACCTGTGCATCTGCATCTTTGCCGCGGCCCTCTGGGGCATTCTGCTGTTTTTCCTGCACCCCATCACGAACAAGTTCATTGAGATTCCTTACCTGACGGTGAACGCGGCCGATTTCGGACAGATCGAACGAACCAAGCACATCCAACGCGGCCTGTTCTTCAAGCTCATTTCGACTTATAACAATGGCAATGTCTATGGCGCGGCGACCCTGATCGTGCTGCCGCTCTACCGCAAGCTCGAGCCATCGCGCTGGCGCAAGCTCACGGTGATCGCGGCACTGTTGCTGACACTCTCCCGAACCGTCTGGGCCGGCCTCATCTTTGCCGAACTCATTCCCCTTGGCGTGCAATTGTGGCGCCAGGCGCGGACGTTCCCGATCTTCCGCTTCGCTGCCCTCGGCAAGCGCTTGCTCATCGTCGGTGTCACGGTACTCCTGGTCGGTGGCTCGGTCTTCTTCATCAGCTTCGGTGAAAACCGTTTCGATTTCCTCTTCGATCCAGGTGCCGGCGGTCGCGCCAGCGAGGTTAGTTTCCATGGCCTAACGTGGCTTCCCGTTCACTCAGTACCGGCTTTCGATGAGGTCGTCTACGGGTCAGCCTTGCAGCACTTCGGCATACTCGGCCTGTTGGGCTTCCTGCTCATCATCTTCGGACCCTTTCTGCTGCTGCTATGTGACCGCTCCGCGCTCCGTTCAGCTCTGCGCCGCGCCGCGCTGGAGGGTTTGCTGATCTACGCCTTCATCGGCTTTTCCGATGGAGCGCTGGACCTCATCCCTGTGATGGCCTTCTATTGGTTCACGTACATGATCTATGTCTTCGGCTGGCCCGGCGTGCAGGATGTCACCCCCGGCCGCGTGCGTCTAGCCAGCGTCTCGCCGAAGCTGGGTTTTTCACCGGCGTTTGCGGTGCCACAGGAGGACCTGCACGCATGAACCGAGCCGCCTGCACGATCGTCAGCCCGAACTATCTGCCTTACGCGCGTACGCTGGCGGCATCGTACCTGGCGCACCATCCGGACCACCGCTTCTTCGTGCTTATCGTTGCCGACCTGGCGGATGCCACGCCGTTCCAGCACGCGAACTATACGCCCGTCATGCTCGGAGAAATTGGCATGGCCAATCTGCGCGAGACGGCCATGACCTACGACATACTCGAATTGAACACCAACGTCAAGCCGACTTTTCTGCGACATCTGATCGGCGCGCATGCTGTGGATCAGCTTGTGTAT
>CAMQQG010000059.1:0-17167 GCA_947034895.1 Rhytidiadelphus loreus
CCTTGGCGGCGGTGGTGGCGTGGCCCACGTCGGTGTGGATGGCGTAGGCGAAGTCGACGGGGCTGGCGTCCTTGGGCAGCACGATGACCTTGCCCTTGGGCGTGAAGGTGTAGACCTCTTCGGGGTACAGGTCGATCTTGAGCGTCGACATGAACTCGTTGGGGTCGGACATCTCCCGCTGCCACTCCATCAGCTGCCGCACCCAGGCCAGGCGCTGCTCGTCCTTGGCGCTCACGGCGTCGGTGGCCTTGTACTTCCAGTGCGCGGCGATGCCCTCTTCCGCGGTGCGGTGCATGTCTTCGGTGCGAATCTGCACCTCGAACTGGTGGCCGCCCTCCGCAATCAGCGTGGTGTGCAGCGACTGATAGAGGTTGGGCCGCGGCATGGCGATGAAGTCTTTGAAGCGGCCAGGCACGGGCCGCCACGCACTGTGCAGCAGCCCGAGCGCGGCGTAGCAGTCGGGCTCGGTCTGCGTGATCACGCGGACGGCAAAGAGGTCATAGACCTGGTCCACAGGGATGGCGTGCTTGGTGAGCTTCTGCTGGATGGAGTACAGGCGCTTGATGCGCGCTTCAACGCGGGCGTGGATGCCGGAGTCGGCCAGCTTGGCCTCAAGCGTGCTGACGATACGGTTCAGAAAGACCTCACCCTCGCCGCGCAGCGCATCGACCTCGGAGCTGAGCTGCGTGTAGGCGAAGGAGTCGGTGTAGCGGAAGGCGAGGTCTTCGAGCTCGCCGCGCAGCTTGCCCATGCCCAGACGATGCGCAAGCGGCGCGTACACGTCGAGGGTCTCGCGCGCGATGCGCTGCTGCTTGTCGGGGCCCAGGTGTTCGAGCGTGCGCATGTTGTGCAGCCGGTCGGCCAGCTTGATGATCACCACGCGTAGGTCCGTGACCATGGCGAGCAGCATCTTGCGGATGTTTTCGGCCTGGTGGTCTTCGCGGTTGGCGAACTTGATCTTATCGAGCTTGGTGACGCCTTCCACGATGTGCGCGACCTGCTCGCCGAAGCGCTTGGCGATCTCCGGCGTGGTGACGCCGGTGTCCTCCACGGCGTCATGCAGCAGGCCCGCGGCGATGGCGGTGGCGTCCATCTTGAGTTCCGCCAGGACGATCGCCACCTCCAGCGGATGGCCGATGTAAAGCTCGCCGGACTTACGCAGCTGGCCGGCGTGATGATGGATGCAAAACGCCCACGCGGATCGGATGAGGTCGAGGTCGTCGGCGGGACGGTTGGCGCGGACGGTCGCGAGCAGGTGCAGGAAGCGAGTGTCCAGCTCCCGGTCGCCGGTGATAGGGTCAGGCATGTGCGACTGCGGCGGGAGCGGAGCTAGCAGACCAGAGGGCTCGTCGAGAGCAACCAGCGCAGGCGCAAGCGTAGGTAGCGGAGCGGCAAGGGGCGCAGCTTCAAGCTCCAAACCGGTTTCGCTGGGTGGGTTCGCGAGGGGTCTCAAAATGCCGGGATCGTTCGTCCCCGGCGGCGCGCTTGCCATGGGTCATTATAGCGAGGGACAAGTGACAGGGGATAAGTGCCTCGTAAAAGCCCGGTGACGCGAAAATTTGCGGGGACGCCGCCGAAACACGGCATACTTGTAAGACATACACCTCCGCGGGAACAGATGACGCACGCTATGCCGATGAAGCCACGCTTTCATGTTGAAGGGACGCTCCGCCCGATGAAGTTGATAGGCGTGCTCGTCGCGGCGTTGCTCGCCGGCACCGGTGCGGCGCAGACGCTCGCCACCGGCGATGGACGCGGCACTGTGGCCGAGCCCACGTTTCCGGCCGTGTGCCAGCAGATACCGGCGGATCTGACCATCGCGGGCGGCCAGCCTTCCAGCGAACTGAACACGGCGACAGATACCGCGGCGCTGCAGGCAGCACTCAGCAACGCCAGTTGCCTGGGCAAGGCCGTCGAGGTGACCGTGGGCAGCGGCGGGCAGAATGCCATGGTGATCGCTCCCATTGCGATCCCAGCCACGGTCACGCTGCTGGTCGATGGCGGTGTAACACTCTTCGGGTCGCGCGTGGCGGCGGACTACCAGATCGGCACCGCTGCTACAGGGACGACCTGCGGCAGCACGGACGGGGGCACAGGTTGCTATCCGCTGATCACGCTAGGGCAGAGCGCCAAGGGCAACCAAAGCTCTTACACCGGAACGGTGGTGACCGGCCTGATGGGGTACGGAATCATCAACGGCCGCGGCGGCGACAAGCTGGTCACCATCAGCGGATCGACCGTGACGCCGGGTGCCAGCAACTGGTGGGACCTGGATTCTGGCGGCGCGGCAGACGCGCCCATTCTTCTGACCTCCTACAAAGTGGCGGCGGCAGAGCTGTACAAGATTACGCTGCTGAACTCGCCGCACTTCCATGTGAAGATCACGGGACAGGCAAGCACGACGAAGACGACCAACTTCACGGTGTGGGGCATCAAGCTGCTGACCCCGTATACGGCGAAGAACACCGACGGCATCGACCCGACCGCGGTGGTGAACATGACGGTGAAAAACTCGCTGCTGGGCGATGGCGATGATGAGAGCGCCATCAGTGGCAGCTCGCTGACGCAGAACTTCACGTATGACAACCTGCTGTTGAGTAGCGGGCATGGGCTCTCGATCGGCAGCATCACCAGCAGCCCCGTGACGAATGTCCTGTATAACAACGTGAATGTCAACGGGCCGCCGGCGGACTCCAACGACATTGCGCTGCGCATCAAGAGCTACTGCGGCTCCGGCGGCGGCCTGGTGAGCCAGGTCACGTATCAGAACGCCTGCATCCAAAACGTCAAGGCGGCCGTAGAACTGGACCCGTACTACAGCTCAACCTCCAGCACGACAGGGTGCCCCGTCTTTGGGTCGACGGCCGCGCCGATCACCTACCAGAACATCTACGTGCTGACGCCGGCCAGCTACATCAACCTGCAGGGGTACAACAACGGCACCTCGGCGGACTATGCAAATGTCGTGCTGAACAACGTGTATGTGAATGGCGCGCTCGCGCTGAACAGGATTCAAAGTGCAGACGCAAACGCCACTCCGGGAACCCCGGCGTACGCGAATCTGACGCTGAATGGCAGCTACTTCCCGGCGGGCTGGGGAACGCTGGCATCGACACCCAACGCGGTGACGGAGACGGTGAACGGCACGGCGGCGGCCAGCTTCCCTGCGAGCGTCTGCGCCAACGCCTTCCCCACGCTGCTGGGCGAGGTCTTCGCGGCCACCACAACAGGCGGCGTGACGACTAACAACATCAATACGTCGGCGACCGTGACGATACCGGCAACGGTGACCCTGAATGCGATGGTGATGCCGACGACCTCGCAGACCAGCTATGGCGCGTATACGGCAAGCGCGGCGCCGACGGCCGGGGTGCAGTTCTATGACGGGCAAACGCTGCTGGGAACGACGAGTCTTGGAACGAATGGGACGCTAGCCAGCTACACCGTAACGAACCCCTCGGCGGGTGTGCATACCTACACCGCAGCCTACGCCGGAGACTCGACGTATCCTGCAGCGGTGCTGGGCGCGAACACCGTGGGCAGCCAGGCGCAGCAGGTGCAGGTGACGGTGAACGCAGGTGCTGGTGCGCAGTTGGCGTTTACGGCATTGCCCGCGAACGCGCCGACCTATGGCACGTCGCCGGGAATGGTGGCCGTGCAGGTACAGGATGGTGCTGGCAACGCCAGCACGAACTCGACGGCGGCCGTGACGCTGACGGTGACAGGACCGAACAACTACTCAGCTGCGTACACCGCGAATGCAGTGAGCGGCACGGCCACGTTCAACGCGTTGGCCAATCCGCCCGCCGTGGGCGCGTATGTCTATACCGCGACCAGCAGCGGATTGACCAGCGCGACAGCCAACGAAGCAGTGAACGCGGCAACGCTGACGGTCGCGGCGCAGGCGGCGCAGCGCTTGTTCGACGGAGTAAATCCGGCCTTTGTCTATGGCATCAGCGGCTATGTGAATGGCGACCCGGCCAGCGTGGTGACCGGCGTTCCGCTTCTCTCAACGACGGCGCTGCGAAACTCGACGGCAGGTGTGGGCTATCCGGTGAGCGTGGCGCAGGGCACGTTGAGCGCTGCGAACTACAACTTTATGACGCTGGGCAGCACGCTGACCGTCAACGGCGGCGCACCGCAGGTGATTCGCTTTGTGGCGCTGCCTAACCTGGTCTCGGGCGCGAGCTATCAGCTGGCGGCGAGTGCGAGCTCGGGGCTGGCGGTGACGTACTCCGTGACCGGTTCAGCGACCGTGAGCGGTTCCACTTTGACCGTGAGCGGGCCGGGTGCCGTTACGGTGACAGCCTTGCAGTCTGGTAACGCCGACTACGCCGCCGCGACGAGTGTCTCGCAGAGCTTCACGGCGCAGTAGCTATTTCAGCAGCCCGGGCATGGGGCGAGGGCCTTTGTGCGTCCAGCGTAGGAGCTCCTCGAAGGCTTGTCCGATCTCGTCGGATCTGATGGCGCAATGACCCTCGTGGTCGACGAACTGCTGCACCAGGTTCTCGGCGGCACCTGCGGCTTCCACCTCGTGGTTGTACAGCGCTAGCCCGGCGGCAGGCACGACGGGGTCATACACAGTGTGCAGCGCGAGCATGGGCCGGCCCAGGCGGCCGCTCGGGGTAAAGTGGCGAAGCAGGTAGTCGCGCGACACGGGATTGGCGGCGTAGCGGCGCACGTGGTCATTCAGCTCGAAGTCGGTGGCACTGTTCGTGCTGGTGCCGGTATAGATGTAGTTGCGGTTATCGAACGGGTTGCCCCCCGCCCGACGTTGCATGTCGCCGACGACGAACGTGAAGTAGGCGATGTCGTGCGCGAGATCGGCGTCGGTATGCAGTCCTGTGAGGCTGCGCAGCAACGTGGCCGCGGCGGGGTTGGTGCGCAGGGCGGCTGCCACCTTGTCGCGGTCGGCCGGCGTGTCCTCAAAGTCTTCGGGCACGCTGAGCAGCGGCGGCATCACGTCCGGAAAATAGTGGTCGAAGGCGGCGCGCATGGCGAAGCGCCACTCGAAGCTCTGGTAGGTCGGGCCGACCGCGCCGCACAAGTCAAGTCCGCCAAGGTATGGCTTCGGGTTGAGCTCCAGTGTGATGGAGACGAGATTGCCGCCCATGGAGGCGCCCGCCACATAGGTTTCCATAGGCTGGCCGTACTGCTTCACGAAGTAGCGACGCAGTGCCTCCGTCTCCGGATAGGCCTGCTGCAGTGCCCAGCCGGTCTGCGAGTAGGCAGACTGGATGAGTGCGAAGCGGCGGTCGAGGAAGGGCTGTTCCTGGCCGCCGAGGTGGTCGGCGATGTGGAACGCGTAGGGGCGCAACGCATAGCCGTGGTAGAAGACGACGACAGAATGGTTCCAGTTGGCCGGGATATCGATGCGGTAGGGAGCGCCATCCAGCAGACCGACCTCGGTGAGGCCGAATGGTGTGTGCAGCACCTGCGGTGCGACAGGTTTCTTGCTGTCGTCTGCGGGCGCATCTGCGGTTGCGCGGCCTGCCCCAAACAGAGGAAGCACGAGAGAAAACGCGAGCCGGTACCAGCGTGGAAGCAGAGCCATGAGGGGTGCAACGATTCTAGCGCGAGGACTGGCCAGGCGCGACCTATAATCTGGGCATGTCCCGCACAAAACGTCTTCTCGCTCTAGCAGCGGTGCTTCTGCTGGCGGTTTTTTTCCGCTTTTATCAGCAGAGAAGCCTGCCGCCAGGGCTGTATCCCGACGAGGCCATGAACGGCAACAACATGGTCGAGGTGGCGGAGACCGGCCAGTGGAAGCCGTTCTACCCGGACAACAACGGGCGGGAAGGGCTGTACATCGACACGCTGGCGTTGATGTACAAGCTGTGGCCGGTGGATGCTTCCTGGTTTGAGCGTCTGCCGGCGGAGGTCGCCGGCGTGCTCACCGTAGCCGGCGTGTCCTGCCTGATGAGCGAGCTGCTCGGTGCCCGCGTGGGGCTGCTGGCTGCGTTTCTCACAGCGACCGGTCTTTGGCCCGTGACGATCTCGCGGCTGGGGTTTCGGGCCAACTTCTGCGTTCTTCTGCTGGTCTGGGCACTCTTTCTGCTGGTCAAGGGCCTGCGTGCCGAGCAGCGTGCGTGGCTGTGGATGGCCGGCGCAGGTCTGCTGTACGGCCTGGCCTATTACACCTACATTCCCATCCGCCTCACTCCGGTTTTGCTGCTGGTGTTCGTCCCCTTCTTTCGCAAGCGCGCGGGCTTCTGGAAGGGCGCTGCTTCGTTTGTGGTGGTGACGTTGGTGGTGGTAACGCCGCTGACGAGGTACTTCGTGCAGCACCCGGAGGACTTCATCGGGCGCGCAGCGCAGATCTCGGTGACCAGTTCTGGCGCGCCGGTGAAGTACTTCCTGCGCGGCGCGCTCAGCGAGCTTGCCATGCTCAACTATCACGGCGACCGCAACTGGCGGCACAACATCGGCAAGGCGCCAGAGCTGTTCTGGCCGGTGGGCGTGCTGTTCTGGATCGGATGTATCGCGGGCATTCGCCGGCTGTGGCGGCGCGGTGCGGGTAGCGCTGAGGATGCACTCCCGATGGCGCTGCTGCTTGTGTGGTTCTTTGTCGGCATGGTGCCGGCCGCGGCAGCTATGGAGGTGCCGAGCGCGTTGCGGTCGGTGCTGATGATCCCGCCGGTGATGGCGTTCGCGGCGCTGGGTGGGACGATTTGTTTCGGTTGGGTCGCGCGGCGGGAACCGCGCGGTGCGGTCATGCTGGCAGCGGTTCTCTGCGTGCTGGTGTGCGTACAGAGCTATGTTGGCTACTTCCGAATCTGGGCGAACAATCCGCAGGTACAGGCGGCGTTCAGTGCACAGGACGTGCCTGCGGCGGAGGCCATCAACGCTCTGCCGCGTTTTCTGCCCAAGTACGTCGTAATTCGCGAAGCGCCAGGCTTTTGGACGCGCGGGCTGCCCGTTACGGCGGCAACGGTAGAGTTTCTGACGCACTCCTTTACGGAGAAGGACCGCGCGGAGCGAAACATCCACTACCTGCCGCACAATGACCGCGGCGCGATCCCCGACGGCACGCCCGAGACCCAAGTATTTACGATCGGTGGGGTTTCGCAGTGATGATGGAAAAATTGGTCGGGACGACTAGATTCGAACTAGCGACCTCACCCACCCCAAGGGTGCGCTCTACCAGGCTGAGCCACGTCCCGACTATTCGGTTGTTGTCTGGAGTGGGTGCGCTCCTCGTATGGATAAATCCATACGCTTAACTGAGCCACGTCCCGACTATTCGGTTGTTGTCTGGAGTGGGTGCGCTCCTCGTATGGATAAATCCATACGCTTAACTGAGCCACGTCCCGACTTGCTGCTATGGAAGACCGCTCGCGCCTGAAGGGCCAGCGATCTGGGGTAAGAACAGTCTACATCAATGCGTCGGGGCGACGTATTCCTTGGGAAGTTCGCCGCCGGTGCCGAAAAAGAACTCGTTCATCTGCTCGACGAGGAACTCCTGCGCCTCGCGGGTCCAGGGCTGCAGGCGGTACTCGTTGAGGAGCATCTTCTGGCGCTCGACCCATTCGTTCCAGGCTTTCTGAGAGACGGTCTTGTAGATCTTCTGGCCGAAGTCGGAGTCGAAGGGCGGCTCGGGCAGGCCTTCGAGCTCGGCCTTGTACTTTGCGCAGAATACGGTGTGGGGCATGGGTTTCTCCTGAGATGTCTAGTTTATACGAGAGAACTGCAAACGCTACGGTCGCCAAGGACGCGATGGAGCGCAAAGGAAAGACAAAGGCGAACGCGGGGTGGGGGCGGCTTTCTATAATCAGGGGCGATGGAAATTGCTGCCGAGAAGATCGAAGCGTTGCGTGAGGTGCTGCGGCACCATGAGCATCTGTATTACGTGCTGGATGCGCCGGAGTGGACCGACGCGCAGTACGACCAACGGATGAATGAGCTGAAGGCGCTGGAGGCCGAGCATCCGGAGCTGGTGACGGCTGACTCGCCGACGCAGCGCGTGGGTGGCAAGCCGAAGGACGGCTTTGCCAAAGTCGCGCATTCACGGCCTATGCTTTCGCTGGACAACGCCTACAACGAGGCCGAGCTGCGCGCCTGGGCCGAGCGCGTGCAGGGCGGGCTCGCCGTGGGCGAGGTGCCTCGGTTCGTCTGCGAGCTCAAGCTGGATGGGCTCTCGCTGGCGTTGCAGTATGTCGTCGGAGCCAAGGGGGAGGCGGTGCTCAAGTCCGGCCTCACGCGGGGCGATGGAGCAGTCGGTGAGGATGTGACGACCAATGTGCGCACCATTCGCAGCGTCCCGCTGCAGGTTTCGGCGAAGAAGCTGGCGGAAGCGCACATGGAGCCGAGCTTCGAGGTGCGCGGCGAGGTGGTGCTGCCGCAGGCGGCGTTCCTAAAGATGAATGCGGAGCGCGTGGCCGCAGGGCTTGCGCCTGCGGTGAATCCGCGCAACGCGGCGGCAGGGACGATCCGCACGCTGGAGCCCAATGTCGTGGCGCAGCGCAGGCTGGAGCTGTTTGCCTACTTTCTGTTGCGTGAGGGCGAGTTCTTCCTCGCCGACCAGACCGAGGCGCTGGCGGCGCTGCGGACGATGGGCTTTCGCGTGAATCCGAAGACGAAGACGTCGATGTCGATGGACGAGGTTTGCGCGTTCATCGAGGCAGCCGGCGCGATGCGCGAGGGGCTGCCGTATGAGATTGATGGCGTTGTCATCAAGGTGGACTCGACCGCGCAGCAGCGGCGGCTAGGTTTTACGGGCAAGGCTCCGCGCTGGGCGATTGCCTACAAGTTTCCGGCCAGTGCCGCGGTCACGCGGCTGGAGGATGTGTTGTTCCAGGTTGGGCGCACGGGCAAAGTGACGCCTGTCGCCGCGCTGGCGCCGGTGTTCATCGGCGGAACGACAGTGACGCGGGCGACGCTGCACAATCCGGACGAGATCGTTCGGCTGGGGGTGCGTATTGGCGACTTTGTCTCGGTGGAGCGCGGCGGCGACGTGATTCCCAAGATCACCGAGGTGGTCGAAGATGCGGCGCACCCGCGTGGCGAGCGGGAGATCGTGTTTCCGGCGAACTGTCCGCGCTGCTCCAGCGAGCTGGTGCGCGAGGAGGGCGAGGTCGATCTGCGCTGCGTCAATGTCAGTTGCCCGGCGCGGCTGGAGGAGGAGCTGCGGCACTTTGCTTCGCGCGGGGTGATGAACATCGAAGGCATGGGCGAGTCGATGGTGGCGCAGCTGCTGGGGCACTCTTTGGTTGAGGGAGAGAGTGGTGGTGGCTCACACCCATCTCAGAATCGAGATGTGGAGCACCCGGATTTTCTGGATTCAGTTTCCAGTGAGCCAGTTTCCAGTGAGCCAGTTGAAGGTGCACTGGTTCGTTCGATTGCGGATGTCTACACGTTGACGAAGGAGCAGTTGCTAACGCTGGAGCGCGTCGGCGAGAAGACCGCCGAGGCGCTGCTGGAGCAGATCGAAGGCTCGAAGAAGCAGCCGCTGCAGCGGGTGTTGCTGGCGCTCGGCATTCGGCATGTTGGCGAGCGGACCGCGCAGGCGCTGGCCGAGGAGTTCGGCTCGATGGATGCGCTGATGGCGGCCAGCGAAGAAGAGCTGACGCGGGTGAATGACATTGGGCCCAAGGTGGCTGAGACGGTGCGCGAGTTCTTTTCGAACGAGCGCAATGTCGCGCTGGTGGAGCGGCTGCGCGGCTTTGGGCTGACGTTTACCGCGGAAAAGAAGGAGCGCGGGACGCAGCTGGCAGGGCTGACGTTTGTGTTGACCGGAACGCTGCCGACGTTGACCCGCGAGGAGGCCAAGGAGCGGATCGAGCGGGCCGGCGGCAAGGTCTCCGGATCGGTCAGCAAGAAGACCAGTTTTGTGGTCGCCGGGGAGGAGGCCGGGTCCAAGCTGGCGACGGCCGAGAAGCTGGGTGTCGCGGTGGTCGATGAGGCCGCGTTGCTGGGGATGCTTTAGGCATCGGGGGGGGGGACCCCCTATCTTTTTGGTCTAAAGTTTCGTTTTACACGGGTTAGGTCTGGACTTATGGCTTACGTAAGTCTTGCAGGAGGACTTGGGACAAGCCTGAGAGCGGGTCCCGGCGGTTGAAGCCGCCTTTCCTGGTTCGGCCCCTGTCTCTTCTTATTCTACGGGGTGGAGGAGGGCATTTGGCTCATCTCTATCCCTTGTGTTTTGAATTAGTTGGAGGTAAGGGGGGCTTGACAAGTGAAATTGCTGCAGTTTCTTGAAGAAATTAGTTTCAGGTGGCGGTGAGAGCTTTGAATGGTGGGACCTGGAGCTCCAGGCTGTCATATGACGGGCCTTTGGCCCTCAGGCTTGCGGATGGCTAGCCAGGCGAGAGCGGCGGCGAGGTAGGCGGCGTAGAGGTAGGGGAAGTAGTTGAGAGGGGCGGGCGGGACGGGGTAGAGGTTCGAGGCCATGGCGAGGAGCATGGCCAGCGTGGCGGAGGCGGTGAGGACGATGGCGGCCGGGGTGAGGCGGGCGGTCTTCTTGAGGTGGAAGAAGAGGGCGACGGCGGCCAGACCGTAGGCGGTAAGGAAGCCGTAGACGGCGAGGGTACCCATCCAGCCATAGATATCGGCGCCGGAGGTCCCGCGGAGGGCAAGGACGGCGGCGGGGACGAAGGCGAGGACGGCGGCGAGGATGCTGGCGAGGCCGGGGGTTTCGTGGGTGGTGTTGGTCTGGGTGAGGCGGGCGGAGGTGAGGCCGTGGTGGGCCATGAGGAGAAGGACGCGGCTGGCGGCGATGACGCAAGCGAGGGTGGCGGCGAACATGCTGATGAGGACGCCGGCGTCGATGAAGGGGCCGAGCCAGGGGATGCCGGCCTGGGCGGAGAGGTAGCGGAAGGGGTTGGGGCTGTCGCCGAGGGTGGTGGGGGAGCCGCGAAAGCCGAGGACCTCGCCATAGGCGCAGACCACGAAGAAGACACCGGCCAGCAGGGCGGACTGGATGACGGCGCGGGGGATGGTGCGGAGGGGTTCGCGGGCTTCCGCGCCGAGCGTGGTGGCGGACTCGAAGCCGACGAAGCTGAAGATGGCGAGCATGACGCCGAGGCCGATGCCGCGCGGGGACATGGTGGCGAGGTGGAGCTGGGGGTGGTCTATGAGCGAACTGGCGCCGCCGCTCTGCGAAATGGCACCGCCGCTCTGCATGCCGTGGCGCAGGAGCAGGACGGCGGTGACGATGGCGATGAGGCAGACGGAGGCGCCTTCGATGTAAAGCATGAGGCGGGCGGAGACCTTGACGTCGTGGAAGGCGACGTAGCCGGCGACGCAGGCGGCGAGGGCGACCAGAAGGACGGCGGGAATGTGCGGAAGGCCGTGGGCGCGCAGGGGGTCGAGGAAGACGTAGGCGAACTGGACGAAGCCACCGATGACCGCGGAGGCGGTGCAGATGTAGGCGAAGAGGAGCGCCCAGGCGGTGACGGCCGAGCAAACCGGCGGAAGGGACTTGCGGGTGTAGACGTAGAGCGAGCCGGGGGAGGAGCTTTCGCGGGCGAAGCGGGCGATGCAGAGGCCGACCAGCACCATGAGGCCCATGGCGATAAGGTAGGCGATGGCCGTGCCCTGGCCGGCGAGGACGAAGACGAGCGGGATGGTGAGCGCGGGCGAGGTGCTGGGGGCGATGGTGGAGATGGACTGGGCGAGGGTTTCCAGGGGGGAGAGGATGTGCTGGCGCAGGCCGAAGGACGTGTCTCCAAACGACTGGGCGGAGAGGAGTTTGGCGCCTTCGGGGGTGTCCTGGGGGTGCGGGGTCATGGATGGTCTCGGCGGCGAGTGGTCGGTGATTCGTGGTTAGGGAACCAAAGTGGTTATTGTCGGTGGAGGCCAGGGTGTGGTTGCGTGGAACAATCGTGGAACAGTTGTGGAACATGCGTGGAACAAGTGGGAAACAGGGGACGGAATCGGCTCGGTTGGGGTGATGGTAGCAAACGGCGCAGCAACTGCAAACGCGGAGGTCGCCAAGGACGCAAAGGGAGGTAAAGACAACTACAGGGGTCTCCACTGCGGCGCAATGAGCGCGCCTTCGGTCGAGATGACGGAGTTGTGGAGAGAGACGAGGGCTGGGAAGATTCATCGTCCTTTAGCAGAGTGGGGGGTGGGACGCGCTAGGGTTAAGGACGGTTGTGGGTACGTTGACGCGACTGGGGAGTTTCGAGTGAGTCAGGTGATCTTCGCGCTGGAAGACGATGCAGACATCCGGCGGGTGGTGCAGTACCAGCTGGAGGGTGCGGGGTATACGGTGCGGGCGTACGCGTCGGTGGGGACGATTTTGCAGGATGCAGAGCGGTCACGGCCGGCGCTGTTTCTGCTGGACATTATGGTGCCGGGGGGCGATGGGCTGGACCTGTGCCGCCGGCTGCGGCAGAACCCTGCGCTGGCGAGTGTGCCGGTGATTTTTTTGACGGCGCGAGCGAGTGAGAACGACCGTGTGGCCGGGCTGGAGCTGGGCGCGGATGACTACATCACCAAGCCGTTTGCGATGCGTGAGCTGCTGGCGCGGGTGAAGGCCGTGCTGCGGCGGTTCGAGCGGCCGGAGACGCCGGGGCCGGCGGCGGTGCTGCAGATTGAGTCGCTGGAGATAGACGGGAACTCGATGCAGCTGCGCGTGCATGGCGAGCTGGTGACGACGACGGCGACCGAGTTTCGGCTGCTGGATTACCTGGCACGGCACCCGGGGCGCGTGTTCAGCCGCGACCACCTGCTGGATGCGGTATGGGGGGATGCGCGGTTTGTGACGCCGCGGAGTGTGGATGTGTATGTGCGGCGGATTCGCGAGAAGATTGAGGCCGACCCGGAGACGCCACGGTATTTGAAGACGATGCGCGGGGCGGGGTATCGGTTTGATCTGCCGAAGATTAGAGAATAGAGAGTAGAGATTAGGAGAGGTCAGCCGACTCTGGGGCAAGGGAGCGTCCTTATTCTCTGATCTCTCTTCTCTCATCGCTGTTGTTCCCGCGTAGGCTGGAGGGGATGGGATCGTTGTTTCAGCGGAGTTTGTTTTTGAGTGTGTTGTGGCGGGCGCTGGTGGGCGCGGCGGCCGCGGCGGTGGCGGTGTTGTTGGTGCCGCGGGTGTGGATGGTGGTGGTGGCGGGGCTGGTGGCCGGGTTGTGGGTGGCCTGGCGGTGTACAGTGCGGATCCGGCAAGCGATTGAGGACCTGGAGCCGCTGGCGGCGAGTGTGGGCGACCGCGCGGCGCTGGGCGGAGCGCCGGCGCCGGCGTATACGCAGATGGAGGGGGTAGTGGATGCGCTGCATGCGAGCGCGGCGGACGTGGCTCGGCGGCTGGCGGCGAGTACGGAGAGCCGGACCAAGCTGGAGGCGCTGCTGGATTCCATGCAGGATGCGGTGACGAGTGTGGATGCGGCGGGGCGGATTGTGTGGGCGAACAAGCCGATGCAGCGGCTGATAGCGGAGGCTTCGGGGTCGGTGCGGGCGGGGCGCAGTCTGGTGCAGACGATCCGGGTGCCGGAGGTGCTGGAGTGCGTGGAAGCGGCGCTGGGCGAGGGCCGGGTGGCGGAGGTGCGGAATGTGAGCCTGCCGCCGGGGCGGCGGTTTGCGATCAGCGCGAGCCCGATGCCGGAGGGCGGGGCGGTGGTCGTGATGCAAGACGTGACGCGGGCGGACCAGGTGGAGCGCACGCAGAGGGAGTTTGTGGCCAATGTGAGCCATGAGCTGCGAACGCCGCTGACGGCGATATCGGGGTATGTGGAGACGCTGCTGGAGGACGAGCGGATGGGGATAGGCGGAGAGGGGCCGGTGCGGGAGTTTCTGGAGGGGATCCACAAGAGCGCGCGGCGCATGGGGCGGCTGACGGACGATTTGCTGGCGATGGCGCGTGTGGACTCGGGCGAGCAGAAGCTGAAGCCGCGGGCGGTGCCGGTGGGCGACCTGATCCACGAGGTGGAGGACGCGGTGGCCGCGCTGGTGAAGGAGAAGGGCGGCGACCTTGAGATTGGGGACTTCCCCAATGTGGAGGTGGTGGCGGACCTGGATGCGATGGTGCAGGTGCTGAGCAATCTGATTGAGAACGCCTTGAATTATGGGCGGCGCGACCTGGGGGGCGGGGAAGAGGAGGCGATTGTGGTGCTGCGGGCAGAGCTGCTGCTGAGCCTGCCGGTGGAGGTGCAGTTCTGCGTAGAGGACTTTGGGGCGGGGATTGCGAGCGAGCACCTGGGGCGGCTGTTCGAGCGGTTCTACCGGGTGGACAAGACGCGTAGCCGGGAGAGCGGCGGCACGGGGCTGGGACTGGCGATTGCGCGGCATATTGTGGAGGCGCATGGTGGACGGTTATGGGTGGAGAGCGAGCTGGGGCGGGGGAGCCGGTTTTGCTTCACGCTTCCATGTAAAGTAGGAGAAGCGCCGGAGGCGGGGTAGCGCGGCGCAGGGGCGTCACCGTGGAATTGACGGGCTATTCACAGTCCCTTCGCGCCACTGTTAAGGGAACTAACAGAAAATCGAAATAATCCCTATGCGATTTGCTGCCTTGAGGGGTAGTATTGCGCGCGGCAGCGGTTAGATGCCTGCGGCGTGTTCGAAAGCCAAATATTTGTACGTATGTACTTTTGAGAGGATCCATGACAAGCAAAAATCTGATGAGCGCAGCTATCGCCCTGGCGTTGTTGAGCGGGGCCACGGCGGCGTACGCGCAGACTCCCTGCGTACCGCCCCCCCACAAACACAAGAAGCATGAGAAGCCGGCGCCCCCGTGCGATACGAGCGACCTGAGGAAGCAGTTGGAAGATCAGCAGGCGCAGCTGGACGCGCTGAAGGCGAAGCTGGCGGCGATGACGCCCCCGGCGGAGACCGATCCGATTGCGACGCCGATTGCGAACAAGGCGGAGAGCGATGCGCAGGGGGCCGCTACTACGGCTTCAGCTGCTTCGGTCACGGCGGGCGCAGCGCAAGCCGCTGCCGACAAGGCTGCTGCGGATGCGGCGGTGGCGAAGAAGGAAGCGGATGCGTTGGAGTCGCCGCTGGCGATCCACTACAAGGGTGTGCTGATCCAGCCGGGTGGTTTTGCCGCGGCCGAATCCGTGTACCGTTCGCGGGCCACGAACTCGGACATCGCGACGCCGTTCAGCGCGATTCCTTACATGAACTCGGGCAATGCGCATATCAGCGAGTTCAACGGATCGGCGCGGCAGTCGCGTCTCTCCATGCTGGTGACGGCCCCGACGGACTGGGGCAAGGTGGGCGCGTACTTCGAGACGGACTTTCTCGGTGCCGGCGTGACCAGCAACAACAACCAGACCAACAGCTACGTTCTGCGCGTGCGGTCAGCGTTCGGATATGTGACGTTCAACAGCGGCTTTACCTTCCAGGGCGGGCAGATGTTCACGCTGGCGACGGAAGACAAGAAGGGCGTTCTGGCCGGCCAGGGCGCTGAGGCGTTGCCGCCGACCATCGACCCGAACTATATCGTCGGATTCAACTTTGGACGGCAGTATGCTCTTCGCTTTGCGCAGAGCTTTGCCGGTGGCAAGGCGTCCGCGGCGGTCGCTGTGGAAGGCGCACAGATCGTTCTGGCGGGTACGAGCAATGCGCCGGACAACTTTATCCTGGGCGGACCGGGCAGCACGGCCGGACTGTTCAACAACGGCGGCTTCAGCGGAGCACAGAACTACACCGACAACCTCGCGCCTGATCTGCTGGCGAAGGTGGCGTTCGATCCGGGTGTGGGCCACTACGAGATCGGCGGCATTGCGCGCTTCTTCCGTGACCGCGTGTACCCGCAGGCGGCGTTCTCGACGACGGCAGCCGGTTCCGCGGCGGGCGCTTACAACGCGACCACGCTGGGCGGCGGCTTCTTTGCCAGCGCGCGTGTTCCGGCGACGAAGTACTTTGACATCGCCGCGAAGGTGGCTGCCGGTGACGGCACGGGCCGCTATGGCGCGTCCAACCTGGGCGACGTAACGGTCCGCCCGAACGGCACGCTGGTGGCGCTGCACGATGGCCAGGGGCTCGGCGAACTGGACATCCACCCGACCAAGAAGCTGGACATCTTTGCGCTGGCGGGTGTTGAGTACCTGCAGCGCACCAGCTACCTGGTGACGACGGGAGCACAGGCTGGCACGTATGTCGGTTATGCCCCGACGGCGTATCAGGCTGACCAGGGCTGCAACACGCAGGTGGCGCCTGCCGGGCAGACCGGCTATGTGGTCGCCAGCGGCGCGTGCTCCGGTTCGACGCGGGTGGTCAAGGAAGGCAACGTTGGATTCACTTACCGATTCTTCAGCTCGCCCACCAAGGGCCGGTTCCAGATGCAGGTGATCTACGAATACCTGACGCGCACGGGCTGGACGGGTATCACGAACGGCGCGTACACGGCCGCGACCAACAGCTACACGGCTGGTACGACGTTCGGCGCTCCCAAGGCTTCGGAGAACATGGTGCACACGAGCTTCCGGTACTACATCCCGTAGAATCGTAAGCCGATGGAAATGCAGGGCCGGGGAGAGATCTCCGGCCCTGTTTTGTTTGTCCTGTAATGACGCCGGCCGCGTGGGCGCGGGAGACTAGGTGGGTAAGCCGGAATAACTTTCCGCAGGAGATATCTGTGACTTCGAAGAGCCTTTCTACCCTTGTGCTGGCGGCGGTTGCCAGCCTTTGCCTGCCTGCCGTGGCGCAGCACCTTACGGGTGCTGGAGCGACGTTTCCGAACCCGATCTACTCGCGGTGGTTTTCCGAGTACAGCGCGTCGCACCCTGGGGTACAGATCAACTACCAGTCGATTGGCTCGGGCGCGGGCATCAAGCAGGTGACCACCAAGACGGTGGACTTTGGCGCGAGCGATGCGATCCTGACCGACCAGCAGCTGCAGGAGTCGCAGGTGAAGCTGCTGCTTATCCCCACGGTGCTGGGCGCGGTGGTGCCGGTGTACAACGTTCCGGGCGTGGCGACGGACCTGAAGTTTTCGGGGCCGGTGATTGCCGACATCTACCTGGGCAAGATCACCAAGTGGGATGATGCGCGCATCAAGGCCGACAACCCGGGCGTGAACCTGCCGGACCACCAGATCCTGCCGGTGTACCGCTCGGAGGGCTCGGGTACGACGTTCATCTTTACTGACTACCTGAGCAAGGTGAGCCCGGAGTTCAAGAGCGGGATTGGATCGGCGGCTTCGGTGCGCTGGCCGCTGGGTATCGGGCAGAAGGGCAACGAGGGTGTTGCCGGGATGATCCGCAACAGCCCGTTC
>CAMQQG010000060.1:0-14185 GCA_947034895.1 Rhytidiadelphus loreus
GGCCTGCCGAGAATCCATCAGCCGCGATTTCGAGCTCCAGATCTCCACCCTCAGCACCCGGGCCGGCAAAGACATCCACGCGATGACCGGCCAACGGGTCGAGCTGCGGGTCGTGCTTGCCGACGGCAGCTTCAAGCGCATCACCGGCCTCGTCAGCACCGCCACCTCGGACGCCGCCGACGGCGGCTTCGCCCGCTACATCCTCACGGTCCGCCCCTGGATCGCCCTGCTCGCCCACACCCGCCAGAGCCGCGTGTGGCAGGAAAAGACCTTCATCGACATCATCGAAAGCGTCTTCGCCCGCTACCAGCGCTACGCCCAATGGTCCTGGGCCGCCGACGTGGCCGACCACCTGGCCCGGAGCCCCTTCTCTGGCACCAGCGCTGGCACCGGCAACCTGCGCAGCTATACCGTCCAGTACCGGGAAACCGACCTCGACTTCGTGCAAAGGATGCTCGCCGAGGAGGGCATCGCCTGGCGGCTCCAGGATGACCCGAATGCCCCCTACGGCCACAGTGTCGTCTTCTTCGCCGACTCGGTCAGCACCCAGAGCTGCCCCGAAGATGCCACCAGCGAAGCCGGTGCCCACGGCATCCAGTTTCACCGCGCCAGCGCGATCGAAGAGGCCGACGCCGTCCAGGCCCTCGGCAGCATGCGCATCTTCCAGGCCGCGACCACCACCGTGCTCGCCTGGGACTACGCCGCCAAGCGCACGGTCGCCGCCAGCGTGCCCAGCGCCCAGGCCTTCGGCGGCGACCACGCCCCGCGCCTGGAGCATTACGAGCCGATGCGCGCCTACGCGTTCGCCACCAGCACCCAGGCCGACCGCGCCGGCGTGCTGCGGCAAGAGGCCGTCGAAGCCCGCAACAAGACATGGATGGGCCGCAGCACCGTACGCACCTTGACGGCAGGCCAGCGCTTCAAGCTCGGCGACGGCCCGCTCGAATCGCTCGGCGACGGGGCGCAGCGCAGCACCTTCCTCACCACCTCGGTCATCTCCGCCGGCATCAACAACCTGCCCAAGGAGTTGAGCGAGAAGATCGCGAGCGTCTTCTGGGAATCCGGCACCGCGCTGCTGCCCGAGTGGGTCGACGCGGCCGTGCGCACCCAAGTCGCCGCCACTGGCTACGGTAACGCCTTCGAAGCGATCCGCGCCGACGTGCCCTGGCGCCCCGCGCCGATACCGCGCCCGAGCGTCCCGGGCCCGCTGCTGGCGACCGTCGTCGGCGCCGACGGCTCGAGTTCACCCGCGCCAGGCCAGCCCGAGATCCACACCGACCGGCTCGGGCGCATCCGCATCCGCCACGAATTCCAGCGCGAAGGCGAAGGCTCGACCTGGGTGCGCGTGATGCAGCCCTGGGCCGGCGCCGGCATGGGCCAGCAGTTCATCCCGCGCATCGGCCAGCAGGTGCTCGTCGGCTTCTTCGACGACGACCTGGAACGGCCCTTCGTCCAGGGTGCCCTCTACACCGGGCGCGGCGAAGGCGGCATTGCACCGACTCCGGGCGGGCAACCGGGAAAGACCGACACCGGCGTCTTCGCCCAATCGAACGATCACCGCCCGGCCGGGCAAGGCAACGTGACCGGCGGCAACGCCCCGCCCTGGCACGGCGCCGCGTCGGCCGACATCGCCGCAGGCGGCCAGGCCAACGCCGCCGCGCTCTCGGGCTGGAAGACGCAGGAATTCAACGGCCAGGGCTTCAACCAGCTCGTCTTCGACGACACGAACCAGCAGTTGCGGACACAACTTGCGACCACCCAGCACGCGAGCCACTTGAGCCTCGGCCACCTGATCCACCAGGCCGACAACCACCGCGGCAGCTTCCGCGGGCTCGGCTTCGAGCTGCGCACGGATGCGTACGGCACGATTCGAGGCAAGCAAGGCGTGCTGCTGAGCAGCTTCGGTACTCAGCCGAGCGAGCCGGCCGGGGACAACGCGGCTGGGATCGCGCTGGCCGCGCAGATGAAGACGCTGACGCAGGCCTTCAGCGAGAGTGCGAAGACACATCAGACGGTGCAGTTCGCGAGCCACATCGGCAGCATGAAGGCGGGCCAGAGCGCACTCAGCGACAAGGAGGCACCGGACGCGGCGATGCATACCGCGCTGAAGGGGATGGTCAGCGGATCGAACTTCGATGCGGCCACCGGCGATGCGGATGCGAAGAACACGGGCACAGA
Source organism: Rhytidiadelphus loreus (assembly GCA_947034895.1). Classification (NCBI taxonomy): domain Eukaryota; kingdom Viridiplantae; phylum Streptophyta; class Bryopsida; order Hypnales; family Hylocomiaceae; genus Rhytidiadelphus; species Rhytidiadelphus loreus. Next base: position 2,179 of record CAMQQG010000060.1, read on the forward strand.
GGGCAAGGTGCCGCACACGACCGACCCGGTCGTCGCGATCTCGGCCAAGGCCGGCCTGGCCATCGCCGCGGGGCAGGACGTGGTGCTGAGCGCGGGCGAGACCGTCATGCTCGGCGCCGGGCAGGATGCGAACCTCGCAACCGGCGGGGCGATGCGCATCCACAGCGGCCAGGCGATCGGGGTGCTGGCGGGGGCGATCGCAGCGGGCGCGGAAGCGTCGGGCAAGGGCATCACGCTGATCGCAGGGCAAGGGGCGATCGAGGTGCAGGCGCAGGGCGGCGCGTTGCAGGTCGCGGCCAAGGACGACGTGAGCATCCAGAGCAAGAGCGCTCATGTTGATTGGGCAGCGGCGAAGAAGATCGTGCTGAGAGTCAATGGCGGAGCCAGCATGACGATGGAGGGCGGGGGCATCGTCTTTGAGTGCCCCGGGACGCTCACCGTAAAGGCGAGCACGAAGTCGTTCATGGGACCCGAGCGTCAGACCTATTTGATCCCCCAACTGCCACGGCTCGCGATCGACAACGTCAAGGTTCAGTTCAAGATCGCGCTGGTCGACATGCCCGGCCCGCATGCCGTTCCCTTGCCGCACACCGATTGGCGCATCGTTCGCGCGCGAGACGAAGTCGCGGCGCTGACGAGCAACGAAGAGCTGTTGATCGGTCGCAGCGATGAGACCGGCCACCTCATACTCAACGCCAGCGACGAAACGCGCTTGCACGAGGAGTGGAATCAAACCCCATGGCAAATCTGGCTGGAGGCCGAGGGCCATGTGCACGGGCTGGTTCTGGCGCAAGACCATGAGACCTGGAGCGACGACCAGAAAATGTATCAAGCCCTGGACGCCATGGGCTACAGCGACGACTACGGCATAACCAACGACGACGACACCGACGCCGCGCACACCGCCATGGCGCGTCGGGAAACCCAACACAAAAACGGTGCGCCCATGCTCGACAAAATCAAGGGCGGCAAATGACGGCTCCCGCAGCCAAACAGCGAACGGTCAAAGCGATCGTCGACAAAGACGGCAATGCCTACCAGGCCGCGGCCACAAGCAACATCTGGCTCGGCGGCGACCAGCGCTTCGCCGACCCGACCTACAACAACAAGGTGCAGGCCTTTACGACCGGCAAAGACTACTTCGGCGATCTGATCGCCTCCTGTCTGGCGGCGCAGTCCGAAATCTGCATCGCGGGCTGGCAGGTGAACTGGGATGCCCTGCTGGCGCACGATGTCAGGCTCTACGACTTGCTGCACGATGTGCTGAAGGCCAACAAGAACGTCATCGTCAATGTCATGCCGTGGGCCCACAGCGTGCCCGTCGAAACCTACGACGGCCAGACCGCGACCGTGCTGCGCCAACTCAATGCAGAGTTCAAGACCAAGCAGATTCGCATCGTTCAATCGCCCAGCTATGCCTCGGTCAATCAGCGCTACTTCGCCCATCACCAGAAGCAGGTAGTGATCGACCGCAGAATCGCCTACCTCGGCGGCATGGATCTGGCCTATGGCCGCTACGACGACGCAACTTACAGCCTGGACGCCGACCGGGACGGTCGCGAGGCGATGAACCGGTACAACGGCTGCGTGGCGCAAGTCGGCAAGGTCGATACCAAGTTGCTCGTCAACCCCGATCTGATCACAGGTCCGCTCGACAACCTTTCGGTACCGTTCGTCACCAAGAGCACGGCGAGCAGCGAGATCGCCAAACTCCGCCAGCCAGGTCACTGGCAGCCCAAGTACGGCACCGCGGGTCCGCTCGACACCTGGAACAACGCCACAGCCACCGCCAGCGACAGCGTCGACACCACGACCCTCGACCCCTCCACCCAGCCGCGCATGCCCTGGCAAGATGTGCATTCCCGAATCGAAGGCCCGGCGGTCAGCGACCTGCTGCGAAACTTTGTGCTGCGCTGGAACATCCAGGCCGGTGTCAAAGACCGCTTGCCCATGCCAGATGCACCGAGAAGCTACACCGACGCCGGCAAGGCCCACGTGCAGGTGCTGCGGAGCGCGCCCAGCGCTCATTGCGCCAGAGAGCAGCGCGCCGCTCAACTCCGGCCTGCGCAGGCGCCGTCCACCGCCACGCAAGACAACATCCATCAGGCCATGCTCTTGTTGATCGAGAAGAGCCGGCGCTTCATCTACATCGAGAACCAGTTCTTCGTCAGCGCGTTCGGGCGCGAAGCGCCGCGCGACGGCGACCTGTCGAGCGCGGCGAAGTTCATCAGCAGCTACGGCGTCGGGACGTTCTCCTTGACGCAAAGCAATTCGGCCAGGGTTGCCGGCAAGGCCAGCGAGACGCCCGCCGCCGACCTTCTCAACCCGCCCACCAACGGCATCTGTCAGGCACTGATCACGCGAATCACGCGCAACATCAAGCACAAGAACAGGCCGCCGATTCACGTCTACATCACGCTGCCAGTGCATCCTGAAGGCACGCTGAGCAACGCGAGCACGGTGGTGCAGGTCTACTGGACCATGCAGACCCTGGTCTTCGGCAGCCACAGCTTGCTCAACGGCATCCGCCGCGCGCTCAAGGCCCGCGAGGTCGCGATGAAGGAAGCACCGGCCTTCGGCCCAGCGTTCGACGCCGCGTTCGACCGCGTCGTCGCTGACGAGAATACCGACCCCGAGAGCATCCCGATCGAGCAGTGCAACGACTACGTCACGCTGCTCAACCTGCGCAACTGGGGCAAGCTGGGTGAGCGCTACATCACCGAGCAGGTCTATGTGCACAGCAAGGTGATGATCGTGGACGACCTGTATGCGTTGATGGGCAGCGCCAACATCAACGACCGCAGCCTGCTGGGCGAGCGCGACAGCGAGCTGGCGGTGCTGGTGGTCGATGGAGACACCCGGCAAGCCGACGTGAACGGCGTGGGCAGCCACAAGGAGGTGCGCGTCTTCGCGCACGAGCTGCGCATGAGCCTGTGGAAGAAGCTGTTCGGCATCACCGGCAACGTTCGCCCAGCGCACGACTTGGCCACTGCGATCGAGCAGCCGGGCAACCCTGAGAGCTGGCGGTTGATACAGAAGCGGGCGGAGAAGAATGCCGAGCTTTATGAGGCGGCGTTCGCTTGGGTACCGAGGAACACGTTTGTGAATTCCAATGGCCAAGAGGGTGACGCGTCAATCATCCCGACGTGGGACAAGCTGGCCAAGTCCCCGCCGGGCTCATATTGGGGATCAGACGGCGTCTTGACATCGCTGATGCCATTCCAGCCGGAATTCTGGAAATCAACGCGGCACCAAGCAGCCGCGTCCCGTCTTGAACAGGTGAAGGGCTTCATCACGGCACTGCCGATCCACTGGACGGAGAGTGAGAACAACTGCTTCGAATACCCCACGCCGCTCGTAACAGATAACGCGGTTCCCGAGAGAAGCGAATCGAACGGAACGAAATTGTCGCGCGCAGATGGCGCCAATTCGAAGCAGACTGGAGCGATTGCATCATGACGCTGCGGCAACTTCCTGCAAAGCGGTTTCGACTCCGACTGACCTTGCTAGTCGGCGCATGCGTTTGGATGAATGCCAACGCTGCACAGGCGATAACGTCTGAAATAGATTGGAGAAATGAATGCGTTGGGCATATGCAACTTGGCTTGCCAGGCGCGGCGGAAGTAGCGGCTACATCGGAAAAGACCTTGGCAGCGGAGATCGAACGCGGCCGCCTCCAACCGCCATCTTTTTTTGCAGATGGTCAGCGAGCCGGCTACAGCGACTTGTGGGTCGGCGGATCGCTGATGGTCACGCATCCGGTGAATGTTTCGAAGTTTAGGGCACTGGCGGCGAAGCTGAAGAGCGTTCGCCAACGAAGTAGCCAATGGGCCGCGAAAAATCCCAACACCGACGAGGGTGTCGTTCGAGTTTTTGCGATTCCGCCAACGAAGTCGCCTCAAAGCGTGGTGTGGCGAATCAACGCGTCGTACACCCTGCTCGCCCCCGTTGCCGACGCAGCGCTGTATTGGCGCGTCGACGCAAAGCCTGGCGATCCGACGACTGCGTCAGCGTTTTCGGCGGTCGATCAGGCGGAGCCGCGGCAGCCCTATTCAGTCCCAACGCGGGCGGGTGTCTGTGTTCCGTACGCGTTCATCCCCGAAAGTAGTGAACAGCAATCGCGGGCTGTGCGTGTGACCTACCGCTTGGTGGAGCAACCCGATCTAACAATTTGGCTTGATGACAGTTCAGCGTCGACTCCTCAGCCGTATCAGATCGCCTCTTACTTCACCGCCAAGTATCAAACAGAGTTTTTTTGGACGCAGCGCTACCAAAGCCGAAAGAAGGTCAAGCTGCTTTGGCCGCAACTCCACGACGTTCAATTGGACGGCAGAAAAGGCGTATCGAGCTTTGTCGAACTCACCCGCGACGATGACACGATCGACTATGGCTACCTTGCCGTGGTCCGCGGCGATCCCGATGCCAAGACCGACACACCTGATCTGATGCTCTACGTGATCCGCGATGCCAAGAACGCCATCGCCAAGGGCAAGCAGCCGATCGACAAGGCGGCGTTCCTCGAGATGGCCGAGGCGATCGCAGCGAGTGTGAAACATCGGCCGACGCAGTGAGGCACTGCGAGACGCAGTTTCCGGGAACGCAAGCCGACGCCGACAAGGCCCACGTGCCGGTGCAGCGCAGCGCTCATCGCGCCACCGCGTTACCGCGTTAACCGCGTCGTCGCTGACTTCGACAACGCGAGCGACGCAGCGCGCGACCCGGGCGGCGAGTGCGTGTCAACGCAACACGTCCACTGCCGCGGCAATGCGTCAATGTTCAATTGGCAACCGAGAGCGGTTGAAAAAACACGTCCCTGTGTTATGGTGTAGTACTTAACTACCACAGTGTTTGAGCCATGCATCCGTGGAACGACGGCGCCCCGATCTATCGCCAATTGGCCGACCGCCTGACCGAGCGTCTGCTCGGGGGCGACCCGACCGACGGCGCGGCGATGCCGTCGGTGCGGGTGCTGGCGAGTTCCTACCTGCTCAACCCGTTGACGGTGAGTCGTGCCTTGCAGCTGCTGGTGGACGAAGGTTTGCTGGAGAGCCGGCGCGGTCTGGGGATGTATGTGCGGCCCGGCGCGCGCGACCGGCTGCGCGCACTGGAGCGGGAACGCTTCATGACGCAGGACTGGCCGGCGGTCGTCGCCCGCCTGCGACGGCTCGGCATCCAGCCGCACGAACTCGACTGGGAACTATGAGGAACATCCGATGGACCACTTGATCGAGGCCCGCGACTTGCGGATCCGCTACGGACACAAAACCGCCGTCGACGGGGTGAGCTTCTCGGTCGCCAAAGGCCGCGTGGTCGGCTTGCTCGGCCACAACGGCGCCGGCAAGACCTCCTTGCTGAAGGCGATGGCCGGGTTGATGCCGTGCGAGGGCAGCCTGTCGTTGCTCGGCCTCGATCCCAGACGACAACGCGTACGACTGCTCGAGTCCCTGTGCTACATCCCGGATGTGGCGATCCTGCCGCGCTGGGCGCGCGTCGAGCAATTGATCACCTTGATGACGGGCCTGCACCCGCGTTTCTCCGCGGAACGGGCGCGCGCCCTGATCGCACGAACCAGTGTCGGTCTGCGAGACAAGGTCAAGACCTTGTCGAAGGGGATGGTCGTTCAGGTCCACCTCGCGCTGATCGCCGCGATCGACGCCCGGCTGATGATCCTCGACGAGCCGACGCTGGGTCTGGACATCATCACCCGCAAGGCGTTCTACGAAATGCTCATCGACGACTGGTGCGACGGCGAACGCAGCCTGGTGATCTCGACCCACCAGGTCGAGGAGATCCAGCCGCTGCTCAGCGACGTGATGATGCTGAGCGAAGGCCGCCTCGTGCTCAGCACCAGCCTGGTCGAACTCGACCGGCGCTTCGTCGGCCTGAGTCATGACACCTCGGTCGCCGACCGGGTGGCGGCCGCGCACCCGCTGCTGCGGTACCGGCAGATGGGCCAGTCGGCGGCCCTGTTCGACGGCGCACCGCCGGCGGATGTCGCCGCCCTCGGCACTCGCTTCCAGCCCAGCCTGGTCGATCTCTTCGTCGCGCTGACCCGGGCGCCCGAACTCACCCCCCAAGACCCTCTGACGCGTCCGCCCCCGGAGTTCGACATGTCCCGATTTCAGACCCTGATGCGGCGCGAGTGGATGCAACACCACCGCGCCTGGCTGCTCATCATCCTGCTGCCGCCGGCGCTGGTGTTGCTGCTGGTCACCTTCGGCCGGATCGACGTCGGCCGGCCCGTCGAGCCGCTGCAGATCGTGCTCTTCGTGACCGCGGCGGCCTCGTCCGGCGTGTACGCCATCTTCGTGGTCGCGACGCTTTTCCAGCTGCCGAGCCTGGCCCGGCGGGATCGACAGGACCGGTCGGAGGAGTTCTGGTTGTCGCTGCCGACGAGCCATTCGGCGAGCATCGGCGCGACCCTCGCCGTGCATCTGGTGGTGATGCCGCTCGTCGCGCTCGGCATCGGCTATGTGCTGGGCCAGTTGCTGGCGTTGATCGTCACCGCGCGCATCGCCGGGATCGCCGCCTGGGCCGGACTGCCCTGGCCGCGGCTGCTCGGCGACGAGTTGCTGGCACTGCTGGAGACGGCGCTCGGCGCGGTCGTCGCGATGCTCTGGCTCTCGCCGCTGCTGCTGCTGTCGATGGTCGCCTCGGCGTGGCTCAAACGCTGGGGCACTGCCGTGCTGGCAGTGGCGTTGTCGCTCGGTCACGTGCTGCTGGTGCAGTTCTACCGGCTGCCGGTGATCGGCGACACGGTGCAGGCGCTGCTCGGAAATGCGGGCAGATCGCTGATCAGCAGCCACCCGGGGCTCGCGCCAGGCGACGGCGCCCAGGCCAACGCCTGGCTGTACGAGTCACCGAGGCTTCTGCTGGCCGATGCCATGGCGGTCGTGGGCCAACTGTTCCAGCCGCTTTTCGCCTTCGCGATGCTTTTCAGCGCCGGCTGTTTCCTGCTGCTCGTGCTGCGCCGCAGCCGTCAGGGCTGAGTGGCTACCCGAAGCGCGTGTCCATGCCGTCGAGCAGTTCGTCGACCACCTTCAACACGTCGGCGACGTTGACCGGCTTGGTCAGATAGTGGGTGCAGCCGGCCGCCCGGGCCGCTTCGATCTGCTGTGCCAGCGCATCGGCCGACACGATCACGACCGGGATGGCGGCCAGTTGCGGGTCGGCCTTGAGGTAGCGCAGCAGTTCCATGCCGTTGATGTCCGGCAGGTGCATGTCGAGCAGGATCAAGTCTGGCCGCATGGCGCGAATGCCGGCCAGGCCGTCCAGGCCGGTGACGGACACTTCGAGCGAGACCTGCGGCCGCTGCGCGAGGATGCCGCGCATCACCTCGACATTGGTCTCGTTGTCCTCGACATAGTGCACGATGCGGCGGTGGTAGTCGGCAGGCTTCTCCTGCAGCGGGTCGAATTCCGAGCGCACGGTGTCGGGTTCGGCCTCGCACGGCAAGCGCAGGATGAAGGATGAGCCCTCGCCCGCGACGCTGCGTGCGCGCAAGGTGCCGCCCATCAGTTCCGCCAGCCGCTGACTGACCACCAGGCCGATGCCGGTGCCTTGCAGCGTCGATTTTTCCAGGCCGAGCCGGTTGAACGGCTGAAACAACTGCTCGAGTTGCTCCGGCGTCATGCCCAGGCCGGTGTCGCTGACGACGATCATGACCGAGTCTTCCGCCGGAGCGCGGGTGGCGACATGCACCCGGCCGCCTTCGACGTTGTATTTGACGGCGTTGTTCAGCAGGTTCGTGAGGATCTGCTTGACGCGGGTGGCATCGCCGACCACATGCGCGGCGCCGAGGGCCGAGCTCCTGCGTGATGACGATGGCGCGACGATCGGCGTCGGCCTGCACCATCGAGCGGGATGCATCGATCAGCTCCACGAGGTTCAACGTTTCGGTCTGCAGACGCAGGTTGCCCGACTCGATCCGCGACAGGTCGAGCACGTCGTTGATCATCTCGAGCAGGTGCCAGCCGGCCCGCTGAATCTGGCTGACCCAGGGCTGCTGGGTGGCGGTCAGCGGATGGCGCGGGTCGAGTTCGAGCAGCTGCGCGAAACCGAGCATGGCGTTCAACGGCGTGCGCAGCTCATGGCTCATGCGCGACAGGAAATCGCTCTTGGCGCGATTCGACGCCTCGGCCGCTTCGCGCGCCCGTTCGGCCTCTTCGAGCTTCATGTGCTCGGTCACGTCTTCGACGACGCCGACGATGCGGCGTGCCTCGCCGGCCACGTCGCGCAGCAGCGTCACCGTCGACTGCACCCAGAGCACCGCGCCGTGACTGGCCACGTAGCGCTGGTGGCGGCGGTACATCGGAATCTCGCCGCTCAGCAGTTTCGTCGTCAGCTCGATCCCTTGCGCCAGATCCTCCGGATGGGTGTAGTCGCGCGAATTCAGCGCCAGCAACTCATCCTCGCGGTAGCCGAGCATTTCGCAAAACCGTGGGTTCGATTGTTTGACGTTGCCTTCGAGGTCGGTGTAGATCACCCCGATCGGCACGTTGTTCAGGATGTTGCGGAAGCGCTGCTCGCTCTCACGCAGCGCCGTCTGCGCCAGTTCACGCTCGTGGACTTCGTCCTGCAGGGCCGCGGTCCGCTCCTGCACGGCGGTCTCGATGCGGCGGGCCCGGCCGGTCACGATCAGCAGGAAGCCGCCGAGCATGCCCGTCGACAGCAGGCCGACGAGCGCGAACAGCCAGATGTCGGGGTCGTTGTCGCCGGGCAGCGCGTGGCCGAGCGCGAATGCGCGCAACTCCCAGTCCCGCCCTGCATATTTCAGTGTTTGCGACCGGACGTACCCCGTGGCCGGCGCGTCGCAGGCCGCCGGGCCGGCGAGCCGGTGCGGCGTGTCGCCTGCGGTGTGATCGATGATGCAAAGACCCAGATAGGCCGGGATGTGGGCTTGCACCGCCCGGAGCTGGTCGTCGAGCCGGAGGGTGGCGAAAATGACGCCGCGGGTGGCCGGCGGCTGCCCCGCCTCGCCATGTTCCCCGCTGTAGAACATGGCCTGATAGACGACGATGCCGAGCCCCTGCCCGCTCGCCAGGGGGAAGCTGGCGCTCGCGACCGGGCGACGGCTGGCGCGGCTGGTTTCGATCGCGGTCCGCGATGCATCGATCGACATCGTATTCAGCCCGACGACGCTGCGGTTCGCGCGGGTCAGGGGTTCGATGTAGCGGATGGCTGCGACCTCGGCGCCGGGCGTACCGCCGGCAGGGCCCCGGTCGAAGACCCGGTAGTCGGTCATGCCCTCCGCCCGAACCCGGGCTTCGAAGTCGGACACCTGGTCGCGCGGCATCCAGTCGATCCAGCCGAGGGCGAGCAGGTGGCCCGACGCCAGCCAATCGTGCGACGCGGCACGCATCTGCGCTTCGGTGATGTGGTCCGAGGCGATGAAGACGCCGTGGATCGCCTGCAGGGCGTCCAGGGGTTCGTCGAGCTGCGCCGCCAACGAGATGGTGGCGCTCGCCGCGTCCCGGTCGAAGGCGCTGCTGGACCGCTCCCGGTGCCACCGCGACACCTGGTGGATGCCGGCCGCGAGCAGCAAGGTCACGAGGCTCAACGTCAGGCCGACGCTGAGCCGGCGTGGCGCCCAGGCGTCGCGGGGCCTGCCGACCAGGCACAGCACGATCGGCACGGCGACCAGCACGCCGAGCAGGTCGCCGAGCCACCAGACCGCGGCGTTGAGCGGCAGGGCGCTGAGGGAGAGCGATCCGGTCGCCCAGAGCGTGAGGTTGCCCAGACCGGAGCTGACGACGCAGGCCAGGGCGCTCGCGGCGACGAACGCGATGACGGCGCGCGATTCGGCCAGGATCAGCGGCTGCGGCACGAATCGCCGGATCATGGCGGCGCCCAGGCCCGCCTGGAGCGCGCTCGCGCACGAGACCACGCAGGTGTTGACGAGGGTGTCGTGGTGGGACGCTCCCGCGGGAATGCGGAGCCAGGCGCTGGCGAGCGCACCGACCGCGACCGCCCACAGCATGCGCCGGCCGAACACCAGGACACTCGCCAACGCGATGCCCGCCGACGGATACAACGGCGACGCCAAGCCTGGCGGAATCACCAGCGCGTGGACCGCGACGCTGGCCGCGAGGTAGCCGAGCGCGGTCAGCAGGGAGGGAACGAGCCAGGAAGGCGCGAGCCCGTGTCGCGAACCGAATGTTCCGGGCTCTTGTGTCACACGGCGGCGTGGCGAAAAAGCCGGGCGGTCGGTGTCACGAAGGGCATCGCGACCCGCACTCCGCACGGCGTGCGGCCGGGCAGGCAGCGCGCAACGGCACGGGGCCGGCCCGTTCGGGCGTCACCGTGCCGTGACACGTTCTCAGACATTGAAGAGGAAGTTGAGCACGTCCCCGTCCTTGACGACGTAATCCTTGCCCTCGGCCCGCATCTTGCCCGCGTCCTTGGCGCCTTGCTCCCCCTTGCAGGCGATGAAGTCCTCGTAGGCGATGGTCTGGGCGCGGATGAATCCGCGTTCGAAATCGGTGTGGATCACTCCGGCCCGCCTGCGGCCCGGTGGCGCCGACCTGGACGGTCCAGGCACGCACTTCCTGCACGCCGGCGGTGAAGTAGGTCTGCAGGCCGAGCAGCTTGAACGCCGCCCGGATCAGGCGGTCCAGGCCCGGTTCGGTCTGACCCATCTCCTGCAGGAACATCAGCCGGTCCTCGTCGTCCATCTCCGACAGCTCGGCCTCGGTCTTGGCGCAGATGGCGACGACGGGTGCCCGCTGCGCTTCGGCGTAGGCGCGCAAGCGGTCGAGGTAGGGGTTGTCCTCGAAGCCGTTCTCGGCGACGTTGCCGACGAACATCGCCGGCTTGGCGGTGATGAGACAGAGCGGCTTGACCAGCGCCAGCTCTTCCTTGCTGAAGTCGATGCCGCGCACCGGCCGACCCTGATCGAGCGCGGCCATGCATCGGGTCAGGACGTCGACGATCTTTTGCGCATCCTTGTCACCCGAACGCGCGACCTTGTTGTAGCGGTGCAGTCCCTTTTCGACGGTGTTCATGTCGGCCAGGCACAGCTCGGTCTGGATCACCTCGATGTCGCCGATCGGGTCGACCCGGCCGGCCACGTGGATGACGTTGTCGTCGTCGAAGCAGCGCACCACGTTGACCGTGGCGTCGGTTTCGCGGATGTGGGCGAGGAACTGGTTGCCCAGCCCTTCGCCCTTGGACGCGCCGGCCACCAGCCCGGCGATGTCGACGAACTCGACGATCGCCGGCACGATGCGCTCCGGCGAGACGATCGCCGCGAGGGCGGCGAGGCGCGGGTCGGGCAACTCGACGATGCCGACATTCGGCTCGATGGTGCAGAACGGGTAGTTTTCGGCAGCGATGCCGGCCTTGGTCAACGCATTGAACAACGTCGACTTGCCGACATTGGGCAGGCCGACGATGCCGCATTTGAGGCTCATGGAAAAGGCTTTCGGATGATCGGGGCCAAGGCAACGCCCAAACGCGAATTTTAGGCGCGCGGCCTACACTGCCCGCATCTTCGCCGGAGCCGTTCCATGCCTGAGCTGCAAACCCTCGATGCGCAGTCGAAAGACCTCGGCGGCGGATTTTCCGTGCGCCGCCTGTTGCCTTCGGCCGTGCGCCCGGCGGTCGGCCCGTTCGTGTTCTTCGACCATTTCGGTCCGGTCACCGCCCGGCCCGACGACCACCACGACGTCCGCCCGCACCCGCACATCGGCCTGGCGACGCTGACCTACCTGTTCGAGGGCGCGATCATGCACCGCGATTCGACCGGTGTGGTGCAGCGCATCGAGCCCGGTGCCTTGAACCTGATGAGCGCCGGCCGCGGCATCGTCCATTCGGAGCGCACGCCGAAGGACCTGCTGGGCAAGGAGCGGCGCAGCCACGGCCTGCAGCTCTGGCTGGCGTTGCCGGCCGAGCACGAGCAGGACGCGCCGAGTTTTCAGCATGTGGCCGGTGCCGAGGTGCCGGCGACGGAGGTCGGCGGCGTCCTCGTGCGTGTGCTCGCCGGTGCCGCATTCGGGCTCGAGTCGCC
>CAMQQG010000061.1:0-26177 GCA_947034895.1 Rhytidiadelphus loreus
CGGCTCCCGGGCGCACTGAAAATTCATGGCCACCATTCTTGTTGTCGATGACGAACTGGGCATCAGGGCCCTGTTGTCCGAAATCCTTGCCGACGAAGGCCACACCATCGAGCTGGCCGAGAACGCCGCCCAGGCGCGAAGCTGCCGCGAGCGCATGCGCCCCGACCTCGTGCTGCTCGACATCTGGATGCCCGACGTCGACGGCATCACCTTGCTCAAGGAGTGGGGCACGACCGGCGCGCTGACGATGCCGGTGATCATGATGAGTGGCCACGGCACCATCGACACGGCGGTCGAGGCGACCAAGTTCGGCGCGATGGCCTTCCTCGAAAAGCCCATCACCTTGCAAAAGCTGTTGCGCGCCGTGGAGCAGGGCCTGGCCAAGCCGACACTGCGAAGCGCCGTGCTGCCGAATGCTGCGCACCTGGGCGCCGATGGCGGCGTGGCGGTGGCCGCCGCCACCGCCGCCGACGGCATGTTGTCGCTCGCGCCGCCGGTGCTGGGCCCGCAGTCCGAGCAAAGCTTCGGGCTGGACCGGCCACTCCGCGAGGCCCGCGACGCATTCGAGAAGAGCTACTTCGAATTCCACCTGGCCCAGGAAAACGGCAGCATGACCCGCGTCGCCGAGAAGACCGGGCTCGAGCGGACACACCTCTACCGCAAGCTCAAACAGCTCGGCGTCGACCTGTCCCGCAACAAACGCGGCGGCGGGATGTGATGCTCGCCCCTCTATAATCGCAGGCTCACGGCCTGGTAGCTCAGTTGGTAGAGCAGCGGATTGAAAATCCGCGTGTCGGTGGTTCGATTCCGCCCCAGGCCACCAGAACTTCTGTTTCAGGACTTGTCAAGCGGTCCCGGAAACCTCCGAAAAGCCTCAAGATTCAGCCACTTGGGGCTTTTTTCTTGGGCGCCCAGGCTGGGGTCGTCGCCAATTCGGATGCCATGTCGCTCTCGATGCCTTGCGCGCCTAAATCGGCTATTTCAAGCGACTCAGCCCTCGGTGCAGCCTTGCCTGAACGGGCGTCGAGATTTACAGCCCATAGATTGTAAAATCCGCATACATATCGAGGCCTGTAAAATCCGCTTACAGCACAGGATTTGTATGCCGCAGTTCACCGTCCGCACCCCGGAGCAACTTCCCTTGCTGCTCCAGGCGTTCAGAAAGGAATCCGGACTCACCCAGAGCGAGGCCGCGATGCGGCTGGGCGTTTCGCAGCAGACCTACTCGGCGATGGAGCGAAATGCGGACAAGGTGGGGGCGGCAAGACTGCTGAAGCTGCTCAATATCCTGGGCGTCGAGCTGGTGCTCGGGACGCCCTCTCCCACGCCGACCTCTCGCTCGGACCGGTCTTCCACGGACAAGCCGGTCTGGTGAGCATGGGCCGCCATTCTCACGTTCGCACGCTGGGCCTGTGGATGAATGGCGCCCACGTCGGCACCTGGAGTCTGGCACCCAACGACCCCGACACCCTCCGATACGACCCGGCCTGGACGGTGTCGGAGCAGGGCCGGCCGCTGTCCATTTCCTTGCCGTTCACGCCAGGCAACGCGCCGCATCGCGGCGCCAAGGTCCGTGCCTACTTCGAGAACCTGTTGCCCGACAGCAAGGACATTCGAAACCGGCTGGCACGCCGCTTCAACACCGGCTCGACCGACGCGTTCGACCTGCTCGCAGAAATCGGCCGCGACTGCGTCGGCGCCCTCGAAATCCTGCCCGAGGGCGCGGCCTCTGCCGGCACCGCGCCTCTGCGGTCCGAGCCCCTGAGCGACGCGCAGGTCGCCGCGGTCCTGCGCGGCACGACGACCCCGAATGCCATGGGCTCAGGCCTCGATGAAGACGACTTCCGCATCTCGATTGCGGGCGCCCAGGAGAAGACCGCCCTGCTGCTGCGAGACGGCCAATGGGCTTTGCCCCGCGGCAACACGCCCACGACGCACATCTTCAAGCTGCCGCTGGGCCTCATCGGCGGCATGAAGCTCGACATGCGCGACTCGGTGGAGAACGAGTGGCTGTGCTCGCTGATCCTTCAGGAGTTCGGCCTGCCCGTGGCCGACTGCCGGCCGATGCAGTTCGAGGACGTCAAGGTGCTGGTGGTCAGGCGCTTCGACCGGACTTGGTGGACACATCCGTCTGGAGACAGCCGCCTCATCCGCTTGCCGCAGGAGGACATGTGCCAAGCCACCGGCACATCGCCCGACGCCAAGTACGAGGCCGACGGCGGGCCGGGCATGGATCGCATCTTCGATGTGCTCGATGGCTCGATGACGCGCGAGCAGGACCGACGCGCCTTCTTCCAGGCGCAGTTGCTCTTCTGGATGCTCTGCGCCACCGACGGCCATGCCAAGAACTTCAGCCTCTTCCTGCGTCCGGGTGGGCGATACCAGATGACGCCGCTGTACGACGTGCTGTCAGCGTATCCTGTACTGGGGAAAGCGCCCGGGAAGATGTCGCCCTTCCAGGCCAGGATGGCCATGGCGGTGCGATCGAAGAATGCGCACTGGAAGATGCGGGATATTCTGCGTCGGCACTGGGTGGGGCTGGGTCACCGTCATGGTGTACTCGACGAGGGCGATCGGGGCGTGGAGCACTTGATCGACGGCATCGTGGCACGCACACCCGAGGTCGTCGAGAGCGTCGGCAGGCAGCTTCCTGCCGGGTTCCCTGGCCGGCTGGCTGAGGCGGTCTTGGGGGGTATGCAGGATGCGGCGAAGCGGCTGCTCTGAGCGGCGGGTGATCGGGGTGGCTGCATTGAGTGGGCGTTGGGGCCATTGCGTGTGGTCGATGTCGCCGAGGCCCGTGGGTTTTCAAACCGCGCGGTGGGCCGCCAGGTCATAAGTGCGCCGACCGACTGCCCGTTGTTTGCCGAACGGCGGAAGGCGATCGAGGCGTTGCAACTGATGACGTGGGAAAGACCGATGGCTGGCCAAGCGTCTAACACCACGACCAACTGTCACCTTGAAGAACTCATCGAAGCGGGACGCGATCGACTCGGCTATTTGCCGTAGCCGCGCGACTTGACCTCGTAGCCCAAGTTTGTCACTTTTCCGCCTATTTCCCGGTGCCGTCGGCCGCTAACCCGCATGGATGCTGGGTCTTGATCTGAAAGTGAAATGTAGTGCCATAATATTTTCATCCTGATGATCCGGTAGCCATGTTTTGGTGCAGCATTGAAGGATGTTCATCCGCCGCACCCAAACCCGCAACCGCGCATCCGGCGAGCCCTACACGACCTACCGTTTGGTGCAGACCGCGCGTGTCGGCACCAAGGTCCGGCAGACCACGCTGCTCAACCTGGGCAGCCACTTCGATCTGCCGCCCGCCGAGTGGCCAGCGCTCTCCCAGCGCATCGATGAATTGCTGCACGGCCAGCGCGCCTTGCTCGATGCGACGCTCTCCGATGCGGGCCAGGCCCTGGCGCAGCGTTACGCGGCGCAACTGATCGCGCTGCGACCCTCGTCGGCGAGCGTGATGCCTGCTGCTGGCGCTTCTGCGGCCAGTGAGGAACCGGGCGCGGTGGGCCGATACCAGGAGGTCGATCTCGACTCCGTCGAACTGGTGCGCCCGCGCAGCGTCGGGGTCGAACACGCGGCGCTCTCGGTGATGCGCCAATGCGGCCTGGAGGAGAAGTTGGGCGAACTCGGCCTGAACCGCCCGCAGATCGCCGCAGCCCTTGGCAACATCATCGGCCGCATGGCTCACCCGGCGAGCGAGCTGGCCACGCACGCCTGGCTGCAGCAGCGCTCGGCCCTCGGCGAGCTGATCGGCTACGACTTCGAGACGATGGACCTCAACCGCCTGTACCGTGCCTCGGACGCGCTCTACAAGCACCGCAAGGCCCTGCAGGACCACCTCTTCGCGCAGGCCCGACAGGTCTTCGGCTTCGGTGAGACGATCACCCTCTACGACCTGACCAACACCTACTTCGAGGGCATCGCCGCCGGCGTGAGCAAGGCAAAGCGGGGCCACAGCAAGGAGATGCGCACCGACTGCCCGCTCGTCACCCTGGCGATGGCGCTCGACGGCAGTGGCTTCCCGCGGCGCAGCCGCGTCTTTGCCGGCAACGCCAGCGAACCGGCCACGCTCAAAGACATGCTCACGGGCCTGGGGGCACCGCCCGGTGCGACGGTGGTGATGGATGCGGGCATCGCGACCGAAGCCAACCTGACCTGGCTGCGTGCCGAGGGCTATCACTACGTGGTCGTCTCGCGCCTGCGCGAACGCCAGTTCGATCCCGCACTCGCGACTTCGGTGCAATCGGCCGGCGGGGTGACGATCGGGCTGCAACGCGTCATCGACGCGCAGGGCCACGCGCTGCTGTACTGCCATTCGCCCGCCCGCGAGCAGAAGGACCGGGCCATCGATGCGGCCAAGACGGCCGGCTTCGAGGCCGTGCTCTCGAAGCTTCAGGCCGGCCTCACCAAGCCGCGCGGCACGCGCGACGCGGCCAAGATCATGGAGCGGATCGGGCGCGCCAGGCAACGCTACGCGCGCGCTGCGAAGCACTATGAGGTCCACCTCACCAAAGACGACACCGGCACGCAGGTGCAGGCCCTCACCTGGACGCACTCGCTCAAGCCCGGTACAGCAAGCGCGCACCCGGGCGTCTACTGCCTTCGCACGACGCTTGTCGAGTTGGACGACGCCACCCTCTGGCGCACCTACACGATGCTCACCGAGCTGGAGTCGGTGTTCCGCTCGCTCAAGACCGATCTGGGCCTGCGCCCGGTCTTCCACCAGATCGACCGGCGCGTCGAGGGCCATCTCTTCATCAGCGTGCTGGCCTATCACTTCGTGCACATGCTGCGGCTGCAATTGAAGGGCCACGGCATCGATGACAGCTGGGCCACGCTGCGCGAGACGCTCGCCACGCAGCAACGCGTGACCGTCACGATGCAGCGCCGCGATGGTCGCGCCGTGCATGTGCGCAAGGCCAGCCGGCCCGAGCCGAAACACCAAAAAATCAACACCCTCCTCGGGCTCTCGCCGAACCCCGGCGGCACACATCGCGTCCTCGTCTGACACGCGTCTCGTCAATCCATCAGCCCTCGCGCAACTACACAAAAGTAGTGCCATACGCGCCAAGATAGCGCTCTAAGTCGTTGATTTTATGGAACTTTGTAGTGAAAATTGACAAACTTGGGGTAGGCGAGCGTGAGGAGGACGCTTCTGGGCGGGGCTCGTGCATTCGGTGCGGAACAGCGTTCGGTCGCGGACTCATGCCGAACCGTGCGGTCGTTGGAAGTTGCAGGTTGTGCGACCGCTGTGCAGCGAATGCGGCCGGGTCGCCGTCGGCGACTGAAATCACGGTGCCGGCCAGAATGTCGACCTTCAAACTTCAACAGCGGTACCGCGCCGATGACCGGTTGCAAGGTGCTGCGGACACCCTCGGGCTCGGGCGCATTGTTCGCACCGCGAACGACCGCGGGCCAAAGGTGCCATGTGGCGCTAACCCCCAATGGTCGGTCACAGCCCTTGGAATCGCTCACTCGCGAACCCCGGTGATCAACCGGACCGTCGGGGCCGATGCCAGACAGACGGAGGGCGCCGAGCTCAGTTGCCCTTCAGACCACCTCGAAGCACATGCATCCGCGTCAATATCTGCATAAACTGATGGGTCAGCTGGAGGTTGGCAGACGCCGCACAGCTGGGTGACTTCACAACCGGCGCGCGCATCAGAGGCCCCTGGCCGGGCTCGAGAATGCCCAACTGTCGGATATGCCGCTACGCCGCAATACACCCGGCGAGTGCACGCCCTTGAATATATGATCCACCGGGTTCCGGCTGCTTGGCATGGGCCTTCATATGGCCAAAAACAATGATCAATCGCGCCGCACGCACTCGACTTAACTCCCGACTTCAGCAGCTCGCTATGCACCCGCCGTCATCGTGGTGCACGGTTGGAGCGGAGGCACGCCCAAGTCTGCATGGCCTGCTGCGATACCCGGCCATGATGGTACCGAAGATGCAGGGCGACATCATAGATGCCGTGCTCGAATCGACCGGCGCATTGTGTCGCGTCCTCGACCCCTTCGTCGGGTCTGGGACGACCATGACGGAAGCGGCGATTCGAGGTCTCGACTTCATAGGCGTTGACATCAATCCGCTCGCTGCCTTGGTTTGTGAAGCCAAAGCGGCCGTAGACGCCGGTGCCGACGTACAAGCGGCAGCGGAAATTGTCATTCGCTATCTGCGGACGGATATTCGAGAGTCCATCGACGTCGATTTCGTCAACCGCTCGAAGTGGTTCGGCGACGACACCGCGATGTATCTGTCCAGGCTCAGACGAGGCATAGAACTCGTGCCGGACAAAGCCTCCCGAAAGGTTCTGTGGACCGCATTTGCTGAGACCGTTCGCAAAAGCTCCAACAGTCGCACAAGCACGTACAAGCTTCATATCCGCAAAGATTCCAACCTTGTTGACGCGGATCGCGTATTGCCCATGTTCGAAGACGTGCTGCGAGAGACTCTTCGCCGCGTCGAGCGCTATCGCAAGGAACACGTTTCCACTCGCCCCAGGCGCCCGAAGGTCAAGATCATCTGCAGCGACGTTCGTCTCGCCACGATTGCCAAGGACATTGGGACTCACGAGATTCTCGTGACGTCGCCGCCTTATGGCGACAACCAAACCACCATTCCGTATGGTCAGTTTTCTTACCTGACACTGCAGTGGATTCCAAGCGGTGATCTCCCTATAGGGGCGACATCTGAATACCTGTTGAACACTCATGCGCTTGACAGCGCGAGCCTCGGCGGCTCGAAGCTCGACGCCAGGGACAAACAATCTGTCATGGCGCTGGTGTCGCCCAGCTTCGCGAAATTTGCAGAGGTTGCGATGGCTGCCGATAAAGATGAAGCGCTGTGCAAAGTTGCCACATTCAGCTACGACTTCCTGGACGCACTGAGCCACGTGCGATCTCAATCACGCGGAAGTGCGCACTGGGTTATGACGACGGGAAATCGCACTACTGGAGGTTTGAAGGTGCCGCTCGATTCAATCACTCGCGACATCATTGAGTTTCTGGGGGGCATCCCAATC
Source organism: Rhytidiadelphus loreus (assembly GCA_947034895.1). NCBI lineage: Eukaryota > Viridiplantae > Streptophyta > Bryopsida > Hypnales > Hylocomiaceae > Rhytidiadelphus > Rhytidiadelphus loreus. The sequence continues at coordinate 7,038 of CAMQQG010000061.1, forward strand.
GGAGCACTTCAAAGGCAACTGCCAAACAAACGTATGCCATCTAGGAATTCGATGGGAGAGATGATTACGGCTGAGACAACTTTGGTTGCTGAGTTCGTCCAGTGAGCGCTTCAGCCATGCTGAAAGTCAGTCCGCACGTGCTCGTGCAACTGGGGAGTGAATTGGTCACCGACGTTGACCAAGCACTTCTTGAATGCGTCAAGAACTCCTATGACGCTGACTCAGTGGGCTGCAAAATTGTTGTGGACACCCGCAAAGCGGGCCATATTGTCGAGAAGGCGACCGCTGGGCGATTGCTGGCCTTCAACCAGCCTGCAGACAACGTGCAAGTAGAGCTTCGAGACCGCGCGGGCAACCAACTAGACCCGAAATCTCTGCTTCGCACTGTGCCGCCGGACGAGCCGATCGAAAGGCATTTGCACTACACGGGCAAAATCACTATCGAAGACACGGGCGACGGAATTCCGCCGGAGAAGATCGCTTCGTCTTGGTTGATGATCAGCGGCTCGATAAAACGCTCTCAGGATAGCGGGCCAAAGAGGAAGACTGCAAAAGGCCGAACACCTCTCGGTGATAAAGGCCTGGGACGTCTTGGCACAATGAAGCTGGGCGACATCCTCGAAGTCGAATCTGCGACGGCCGCCGATCTGCCACTCAGCGTTGCTCATTTTCGATGGAAAGACTGTGACAGCGCCACGACCGTCGACCAAGTGCCGGTGATCATCACTTCACGTCGGAACACTGAGCGGTTCAAAGGCACGCGGGTCAACATCTTCGGCCTACGCGATCTGCCCGAATGGCGCCGTAAAGATCGGGCAGCACAGCTCGCCTCCAGTCTCGCAAAGCTTGTCTCACCTTTCGAGGCAACTTCGACTTTTCCGGTAAAGATTCAAGTCGATGACAGCGAGCAGTCGCTTTCGACAGTCACCGAGAATTTGCTCAGCCAGGCCATCGCACAGTTCGATTTCTTTTGGGAGAAAAGGACGGACGGCGCCATGGAACTCGTTGCTAGCGGGAGATTCATGAGCCGGCTGTTTACGGCTGGACGCTCCAAGGCGCAAAAGGAAAAGGCAGACCTCGCCTTCATTGCAGACGCAGGCGCTGGCTTTCGAGAGTTCCTGAACGAGTTCAAGCGAACGAAGGCGTACGAGAAGCTCAAGCCGAAGAAGCTTGGCGGCTTCGTAGAGTTCGTCCGGCGTTACTCTTGGGTGGATCTGATGATGAAGGCTCCGACCGAGATAGCTGATCCCGGCCAGTTCAGAGGTGCGTTTTACTTCTTCCATCTCGACGCCCGTGACGCGGCTGGCGACGAGGCAGCCGCCGGTCAAGGTACGCTGGCCAAGCAAATCAAGAACATCGCCGGCATCTCGCTCTTACGCGATGGTTTTCGGGTTCGATCTGATGGTGACTGGCTGGGTCTGTCGATCGGCATGACCTCCGGCAGCATCTACAACATGCGCGTCAACAACACAGTTGGCTACTTCGCGCTAACCGGGGAAAAGAACTTTCAGCTCGTCGAGAAATCCGACCGTGAAGGGTTTGTCGACAACGCTGCCTATAGAGGGTTCGATCTCGTCGCGAAGACTTGCCGAGACTTTGCCAACGACGCGCTGGAAGACGTACGCCGTGCGTTGGACGAGTATTACAAGGTGCTGAAGTCGCACCAGAGCAACTTGCCGCCGACAGACCCGATTCAGTTCGTTGAGGACTCCGTCGCAGCTTCGGAGTCGGCGCAGGTCGCTGCCAAGAGAGCAGCAGACCAACTGACCGCTGAACTGGTGGCGCTCGAAGCGGACCCTAACGCGGCAGCCTCTACGCGCACGGCAAAAGCTCTGGCAATCGCGCGCAAGGCGCTTGCGGCTGTCACGCAGTCGCAGACCTCGATACCCAGCAGGCAATCGTTGCGTGCAGCCATCGAAAGAGTGCGCGACGAACGGGAGGAGTCGCACGATCAGATGTTGGCTCTGTACGAGAGTGCGGCTGTTGGCCTCAGCGCGCGCGGACTCGCCCACGAGCTGCGCACCCATGTGGGCGATATGCGGCAACGCATGACTTCGATGATTCGGGCGGCAAAGGCAGAGTCTCTGGACGACAAGGTCCTCGTTGGACACGTGCGCGCGATGCGCGATTCATGTTCGGCCATTTTGAGCGCCGCGTCGATGATCGATCCGATGCTTCCGCGCTCTCGAATGCTCAAGGAGACTTTCGACGTCGCAGACTTCGTGGCGGAGTATGTATCTCACCGGCGCCATGAATTCACGCGTGAGGAAGTCAAGGTTGCCCACCGTGGCGGCCCGCTGGTAGTACGAATGAACCGGGCGCGACTGCTTCAGGTTCTGGACAACCTGGTGCGAAACAGCTTGTATTGGCTGAGACGCGGACAAGCGGCGGGTAAGTCCAAACGGCCAAAGGCTATCTCGATCGAAATCGGCGAAGACTCATTCACAGTTGCAGATTCAGGCCCCGGCGTCGACCCGAACTACGAGGAATCGCTGTTCGAGATTTTCGTGACCGGCAAACCAAAAGAGAGTGGAGAAGGTCAAGGGCTGGGGTTGTACATCGTCAAGCAGCTTTTAGCCGCTGACGGTTGCGACATCACGCTGAGTGGCGAGCGCAATCCTGAGGGAAGTCGCTATCGCTTCAACGTCGACCTTGCTCACGTCTGCTTATAAGGGAGAGAAGAATGGATCTGAAAGATGTATTGCAGGCGCTCGGTACTGACCGCGTCATCTGGATTGATGACAAGTTCAATCAAACTCCAGCGCAACTCGCCGATCTCTTGGTAAGCGCCCCTGATGTTGCCCGCAAAGCGGGCAATCAGGCGGTCAATGCCGCGCTGGATCGGTACGCCTTCGATGAGGGCGGCGACGCCCTTGACTCACTGCGCCAAATTCTCGTGGACATGCTGCCTGCTGACCGTGACTCCCTCAGTCAGGCGTTTTTCGATGCAGAGACCGAAATGGCGCCGATGGCAACACCGGAACTTAGCGACCAAGTCGTCACGGACACGTGCTCGCTGCTCGGCATCAAGCAGGAAGATCGCTGGACTTTCAAAGACGCTATCGACAGAGTCGAAGCGTCCTGCAAGGACGATGCTCGCATCAGCTACATCATCGACTTGAATGAGACCGGCGGAAGCGACAAGCAAGGCCTGGAAGTTCTGAAGACGTTGCATCAATATAAGTCGAAGGGCACAGCGTTCTTGCTCACGCACTCGGCCACAGCCGGCGACGAGGCGGTCAAGGAAAGCGAACTGCTCGGCGACATGAAGGCATCCTCGGTCTCTGCAACCAACGACGGCAGCTTCCCACTATGCGTCGTCTCGAAGCAGCGGCTAGAGGCCGCGACCGACCGCGATGGCATCGCGCAGGCGCTTCGGATTGCGATGAAGCGCGCCGGCCTGCGCAGAAGCGTCCACGAGGTACTGCAGACCGTTAAAAGCGACGTGTCCTCGGCGTTCGAGGCCGCGGCCCTGAAGCTCCTCGCAATCCCTCCAGAGCAGCTTGACGAATTCGTTGTCGAGCGAGGGCATCAGGAGGGGGTTTCGGAACTGCATGTGGTCGAGCGCGCAATCACAGCGGAAGTCTCGCAACGAGTGCGCCACATGTTTGCCACTAATGACGCCGTGCTGGCTTCCACCGCGCGGCTGCGCTCACTGCGCGCTGTCAGCCTGGGAGATGGGCCACCCAAACAGGCTCACCCGAATCTGGACGAGTTTCGGCGGATGGAGGTCTGGGAGTCCAGCGAACTCATCAACAGCTCTTACACGCCGCTAGCGTGCGGCGATATTTTCGAACTTGACGACTACGAGTGCGTAGCTTCGCAAGGACGAAAACAGTATCTTCTCCTTGGCCAGCCGTGTGACATCTCCGTCAGACCGCACGAAGATCGCGACCAGGAATTCGCCACATTCGTCCCCCTCAAGCGAGCGTCGACGGCCAAGGACGGCGAGGAAAAGGCGAAGCTCCGACCACTGCAGTTCACACTGCATGGCGAGCAATTGGTTTGCGATTTCCGCGACGCTGCGTCTGTGCGCCTGAGTATCCTAGATCTCGCTGCGGTGAGGTCTGACGGGCGCGTGCGCTTTGACGCGGAGCAGCCAGCCGACGCGCCCCTGCTCGCAGGCATGCGCAAGGTCATCGATGAGCGCGTGAAGGCCGCCAAAAAGGCGCTTGACGATGGTGTTGTTGCTGCGGACTCCTTCCAGCTTTGTTTCAGATCCTCGTCGCCGTTCAGCGTCATCGCGCGAGCTTCAATCAAGAACAAGGAGACCAAGAAAATCGCCTCGTCTAAGGTGAAGTTGCCCAAGCGAGTCACGTGGAGCCTGAAGCGCACAGGACGTATTCGTATGCCGTACGCTGCGGCCTTGTTAAGAGATTACCTGTCCGTCCAAGGGCGTGACGCGTTCGATCTGGACTTCACGAAGGAGCGGTCGGCGAAGCCCACGACGTGTAGTCCCGCCGCACTTGCCTGCGGTTGAGCATTAGGAATCTGTGCCGCTTGCTTGCGATAGGTTGCCTGCGAGCGTCAGGTCTGCTTCGCCTCCGGGTGGCTCAACTCGTACCATCGGCGTTGCTGCGGTCGTACGGCGGCTCCCCGGGGTAGTGCATACATACGCATGGTCTGACCACGAATGGCAGTTTTCGACCAATACTGTCGTTCGCCAGCAAAATTTGACCGGCTGCCGGCAGTCTGAAGCGGTCTTCCAAATGCAAGCGAGCCGTCGAGGATTGTCGGACATATGACTGCCAATGGCTATGCGAATGACGAACGTCGCCGGCGACCGTTGCCACGGCAGAGCCAAATGGATTTGAAGTCCACGGCGAAAAGGCAAGAAGTAAGCTCCACGGTGGATACTCATCATTCGCCTTCCACCACGTCCCTACGTCCCCCCCCACCCGCAACCCGTCGAGCCGCGAATGACCCGCCCCGGCAACTTCGCCTTCCTCGCCGAGTACTCCCCATTGCTCGCCGACCTCGGCGCCACCGCCGAACGGCTCTTCCCTTTCGACCCTGCAAGCTCCGCCGTCAAGCTCCGCCTGCTCGCCGAAGCCATCACGCAGGACATGGCCGCCCGGCTCGGCATCAGCCTGACACAGCCGACGCAGGCCGAGCTCTTCCGCGCCGTCGACCTGCGGCTCGGCATGGACGCTCAGGTGCGCCAACTGTTCCACCTGCTGCGCCGCACCGGCAACGCCGCCGCGCATGAAGCGAACCGTGCCATTAGCTACCGCGAAGGCATCGAAGCGCTCAAGGTCGCACGCGAGATCGCCGTCTGGTTCCACCGCAGCTTCGGCGGCAAACCGACCTTCAAGCCCGGCCCATTCGTGCTGCCCGACGACCCGAGCCAGAAGCTGCTGACGCTGCAACAGCAGATCACCGACCTGAGCCGCCAACTGCTGAACGCGCAAACCGCACAGGCTGGTCAAGCCGAACTCCTGCGCCTGCGCGAGGCCGAGGCCGAGCAGCAGCGCGACATGGCGAGCCGGGCGCAGGAAGAGGCAGCGATCTACGAGGCACTGGCCGAGGAGGCGAGCGAACATGCGGCCGGGCTGCATGCGCAGTTCGACGCCCGGCTGGCGGAAGAGCGCCGCACCGCCACGACTGCCAAAACCGCCGCCGAGCTGCCGCGCATCGTTCAGCGCGCGGCCGAGGCCGCGAAGTCGGTCTCGATCGACGAAGCCGCCACCCGCCAGATCATCGACGCGCAACTGATCGACGCCGGTTGGCACGCCGACACCGCCCGGCTCACCCATGCCGCCGGCGCCCGACCGGCGCACGGTCGCAATCAGGCCATCGCCGAATGGCCGACTGCCGGCCAGCAATCGGCCGACTACCTGTTGTTCGCCGGCCTGACGCCCATCGCCGCGATCGAAGCCAAGCGCCAGAACGTCAACGTGCCGGGCAAGATTCCGCAGGCCCAACGCTACGCCCGCGGCTTTGTGCCGCAAGACGGCATGCAGCCGGCCTGGCTTCGCGCCGGGCGCGGCACGCCGTGGCCAGACGGGCAGGGTGGTGCCTTCCAACTCCCGTTCGTCTACAGCAGCAACGGTCGGCCCCTCGGCAAGCAGCTCGCCGACGCCAGCGGCACCTGGTTTCGCGACGTGCGCGAGCCGTCGCACCTGGCCCGGCCGCTCGCAGGCTTCCACTCGCCGCAAGGGCTGCTCGACCTGCTGACCCGCAGCCGCGAAGAGGCCGAGGAAAAGCTGCGGCAGGAGGGCTACGCCTACCTGCGGCTGCGTGACTACCAGACGCACGCCATCACCGCCGTCGAAGCCGCGCTAGCCGAGGGCCGCACGTCATGCCTGGTCGCGATGGCCACCGGTACCGGCAAGACGCGCACGGTCATCGGCCTGATGTACCGCCTGCTGAAGGCCGAGCGCTTCCGCCGCATCCTGTTCCTGGTCGACCGCACGGCGCTCGGCACGCAGGCGCAAGACGCCTTCAACGAAGCGCCGCTGGAGCTGAACCAGCCGCTCAGCAAGATTTACAACGTCGCCGAGCTCGGCGACATGGCCGCCGAGGCCGAAACCCGGGTGCAGGTCGCGACCGTGCAGGCGATGGTCAGGCGGGTCTTCGGCAGCGACGATGACGACAGGGCTGCACCTCCGGTCGACGCCTACGACTGCATCATCGTCGACGAAGCGCACCGCGGCTACGCACTCGACCAGGAGATGACCGAAGGCGAACTGGCGCTGCGCGATCCGGCGCAGTACCTCTCGAGCTACCGCCGCGTGCTCGACCACTTCGACGCCGTGCGAATCGGCCTGACGGCCACACCCGCGCTCCACACGACCGAGATCTTCGGCAAGCCCGTCTACACCTACTCGTACCGCGAGGCAGTCGCCGACGACTGGTTGATCGACTATGAGCCGCCGATCCGCTACGAGACCCTGCTCAGCCGAAACGGCATCCGCTTCGCCGCCGGCGAACAGGTCGAGGCGATCGACCTCAGCACCGGTGAGATCGAAACCGCGCTGCTCGAAGACGAACTCGACTTCCAGGTCGAGAGCTTCAACAAGCGGGTCATCAGCGAGGACTTCAATCGCGTCATCTGCCAACAACTGGCCGAGGAGCTGGACCCGTTCGGCGAGGAAAAGACGCTGATCTTCTGTGCCACCGATGCGCATGCCGACATGGTCAAGCGCCTGCTCGATGCGGCCTTCAGCGCCAAATACGACGCGCAGTACCACGAGGCCGCGGTGCGCAAGATCACCGGCGCTGTCGACCAGGTCGAGAAGCTGATCCGCCTGTACAAGAACGAGCGCTTGCCCAGCATCGCGATCACCGTCGACCTGCTGACCACCGGCATCGACGTGCCGGCCATCTGCCATCTCGTCTTCATGCGCCGGGTTCGCTCACGCATTCTGTACGAGCAGATGATCGGCCGCGCCACCCGCCGCTGCGACGCCATCGGCAAGACCGTCTTCAAGATCTACGATCCGGTCGACTTGTACGCGGCGCTGCAGGCCGTCAACACGATGCAGCCGCTGGTGAAGGACCCGAACGTCACCATCGAGCAACTGATCGACGAGTTGGACGACCCGGCGAGCCATGCCGCCCCCGGCTCGGCGCCCGGCCAGACCCATGCGCACGACGTGCTGGCGCAGCTCAACCAGAAGCTGATGCGGGTATTGCGCCGCGCGGCGCATCAAGCCGAAAAGCGCCCGAAGCTGCAAGCCCGGCTGGCCGAACTCGAACAGCAGTGGGGCGTGCCGGCGGCCGAGTTGCACCGCCTCCTGCACCGGCTCGGCCCGAAGGATGCGAACGACTTCCTGAAGCAAGGCCAGCCGCTCGTCTTGCAACTGGCTGAAGTGCAGCAATTGATGGGCGCCTACATGCCCATCTTGTCATCGCATGCCGACATGCTGCTGGCCCGCGAGCAGACCTGGGGTGCGTATCAGAAGCCCGAGGACTATCTCGACAGCTTCGGCCGCTTCGTGCGCGAGCAGATCAACCAGTCGGCGGCCCTTGCCGCCGTGGTCAACCGCCCGAACGACCTGACGCGGGCCCAGCTCCGCGAGGTGCGCCTGTTGCTCGACGCCGCCGGCTACAGCGAGGCGAACCTGAAGTCCGCCTGGCGCCACCGCAGCAACCTCGACATCGCCGCCAGCATCGTCGGCTACATCCGCCAGGCCGCCATCGGCGAAGCGCTGCTGCCGTTCGAGCAGCGCGTCGCGATGGCGATGCAGCGCATCCACGCGCAGCGCGCCTGGACGTCGGTGCAACGCAAGTGGCTCGACCGGCTGGCGAAGCAACTCACGCTGGAAGTGGTGATCGACCCGGCGTTCGTCAACGGTGCCTTCGCCCAGGACGGCGGCGCAAAGCAGCTCGACAAGGTGCTGAACGGCGAGCTGGACCAGGTGCTGGCGGGCCTCGCGGCCCATCTCTGGCCGCAGGTCGCCTGAACGCGCTGCCATCGACAATCGACGCCATCCCAGCGCCGATATCGCGCCGTCATCCACCGAGAACCCATGACCCAAAACGACATCGTCCAGAAGCTCTGGAATCTCTGTGACGTGCTCCGCGACGACGGTATCAACTACAGCGACTACGTCACCGAGCTGGTGCTGCTGCTCTTCATCAAGATGGAGCACGAAAACCAGTTGAGCGGCATCCTCGCCGAGCACAAGCTGCCGGAGTACGCGCGCTGGTCGACGCTGTCGTCGTTGAGCGGCCTCAACCTGCTGAAGCACTACCGCGCCGCGCTGCTGCGGCTGAATGAGAGCGACGACCCGCTCATCGCCGCCATCTACGCCGATGCGCAGACCAGCCTGAAGGAAGCGCGTCACCTCGAGCAGTTGATCAAGAGCCTCGACGGCATCGACTGGTTCAGCGCCGCGCGCGACGGGCTGGGCGACCTCTACGAAGGCCTGCTCGAGAAGAACGCCAGCGAGACCAAGAGCGGCGCCGGCCAGTACTTCACGCCGCGCCCGTTGATCGATTGCATCGTTGCGCTCGTGCAGCCGAAGCCGGGCGAGACGATCCAAGACCCTGCCGCCGGCACCGCCGGCTTCCTGATCGCCGCCGACAGCTACATCAAGTCCCGCACCGACCAGCTCTACGACCTGCCGAAGAAGCTGGCCGACTTCCAACGCACGAGGGCCTTCCTCGGCATGGAGCTCGTCAGCGACACGCGGCGCCTGGCGTTGATGAACTGCCTGTTGCACGGCATGGAAGGCGGTGCGGATGGCGTGGTGCAGCTCGGCAACACGCTCGGCAGTGCCGGCAGCGGCTTGCCGAAGAGCGACATCATCCTCAGCAACCCGCCGTTCGGCACCGCCAAAGGGGGCGGCGGCCCGACGCGCGACGACCTGACCTACGCCACGAGCAACAAACAGCTCGCCTTCCTGCAGCACATCGTCCGGCACCTGAAGGACGGCGGCCGTGCTGCAGTGGTGCTGCCCGACAACGTGCTGTTCGAAGCCGGCGTCGGTGCCGACATCCGGCGCGACCTGATGGACAAGTGCCGGCTGCACACGCTGCTGCGGTTGCCGACGGGCATCTTCTACGCGCAGGGCGTGAAGACGAATGTTTTGTTCTTCGAAAAGGTGAGTGCTGCGGCGACGGGCGGCACGCAAGAGGTGTGGGTGTACGACCTCCGCGCCAACATGCCGAAGTTTGGCAAACGCACGCCGCTGACGCGGGCGCATTTTGGGGCGTTCGAATCGGCGTTTGGGAGCGATCCGAATGGGCGCAGCAAGCGGGTGGATGAAGGGGAGGGTGGGCGGCTTCGATGCTTCAGTCGTGACGCGGTGAAGGCGCGAGGGGACAGTCTTGACATTGGCTGGTTGAAGGACGATAGCGCTGAAGATGCGTCGGGCTTGCCGGAGCCGGCGGTGTTGGCCCAGGAGGCGTTAGAGGAGCTCGATGGGTCGATGGCTGAGTTAAAGGCAATTCTGCTTGAGCTCAATGAGCCAGCCGAACTAATGTGAGCATGGACGCGTTGCCGGTGGGTTGGACTTGGAGCCCGCTGGGACAGGTGGCAGCCGTGCAATTGGGCAAGATGCTGGATAGGGCGAAGAATGTCGGCGATTTACGACCCTACCTCCGCAACATCAATGTCAGGTGGTTCGAATTCGATCTGGACGACCTCGCGCAGATTCGAATGTCTACCGGCGAAGCGGAGAAGTTCACCATTCAAGACGGTGATGTACTTGTCTGCGAAGGAGGTGAACCTGGCCGATGTGCTGTTTGGCGTGGCGGAACTACGGACCTTACTTACCAAAAAGCATTGCACCGAGTCCGCGTTTCCGAGGCGCTCCATCCCGCCCTGCTGACACGTCAATTGCGTCTGGATGCCTTGACCGGCGCACTTGCGGAGCACTTATCTGGCTCAACGATCAAGCACCTGCCGCAAGTCGCGTTGCAGCGCTACCCCGTGAGACTGCCGCCGCCAAAAGAACAGCAACGCATCGCCGACAAACTCGACACTTTGCTCGCCCGCGTGGACGCTTGCAGCAATCGCTTGGCTCGCCTCTCTTTGCTGCTCAAACGCTTCCGTCAATCCGTCCTTACCGGCGCGATGTCGGGACAGTTGACAAAAGACCGTCGGGCGGGGCGGCTGGAGAGGCTTTGTTGGGAAGATACAAGCCTGGGAGCAGTGGTCTCCGACATGCGCAACGGCTTGTCGCCCAAACCTGCAGAAACGCCTCCCGGAGCCAAGGTTTTGCGAATAAGTTCTGTTCGGCCCGGCCGAATCGATTTCGATGACCACAGGTTTCTTGATGTTGCGTCCCCAGTCGCCCGGCTGTACGAACTGCGAAGCGGCGATCTGCTTTTTACACGATATAACGGCAGCCTGGATTTTGTCGGGGTATGCGCATTGGTGCCAGTCGACCAGCCTGGCGTTGTGTACCCGGACAAGCTCATTCGTGTGCGCGTCAACAGCGAGCGTGTGCTGGCCAAATACGTCGAAATCGCTTTTTCAAGCGACCTTATCCGCCGGCAAGTGAAAGACTTCGTCAAGTCGAGTGCCGGACAGAAAGGCATTTCTGGTGGAGACCTCAAGACAATCAGATTTCCACTTCCCTCGCTCAACGAACAAGCCGAAATCGTCCGCCGCGTCGAAACCCTCTTCGCCTACGCCGACCGCCTCGAAGCCCGCCTCGCCACCGCCCGCACCGCCGTCGACCGCCTGACCCCCGCGCTGCTTGCCAAGGCCTTTCGCGGCGAACTGGTTCCGCAGGACCCGAACGACGAGCCGGCCTCCGAACTGCTGCGTCGTCTCGCAGAAAGTCGGCAAGCCGCTCCGGCGAAGCCTCGCCGGCCCAGGGGAGCTTGACGCATGTCGCGTACCGTCGCCAACGTTGCGAGCCTGCCTCGGCGTCGGCCATCGAACTGGAGCCATTGACCCATGCTGACCCACCTGAGAATCCAGAACTTCAAGGCGTGGAAGGACACGGGGCCCGTCCGCCTGGCGCCGCTGACCGTCATCTTTGGCGCCAACAGCGCCGGCAAGAGCAGCCTGGGCCACCTGCTGCTGGCCTTGCAGCAGACGGCACGTTCCACCGACCGCAAGCGCGCATTGCACCTTGGCGACTCGGCCTCCCTGATCGACCTCGGCACGTTCGAAGACTGTCTGCACGCGCATGATTTGAGCCAGCCGCTGGCGTTCGAACTCGGTTGGCAACTGCCCAAGCCGCTGGAGGTGAAGGACCCGCTGACGGTAGCCCGCTACCAGGGCAACGAGATGCGACTCGAGGTGGAATTGATGGCCGGAAAATCGGCACAACCTGAAGTCCAGGCCATGAGCTATGACCTGTTGAGCCGCGCGAATCTTCAAGATGCGACAGTGCTCGACGTGGCACTTCGGCGCGACGCACAACGCAGGTTTTCGCTCGCTTCGGAGCGCTACGGTTTCAAGATGGCCGATGGTCGCAAGTGGCCGCTGGAAGAGCCGGAAAAGTTTTACCGACTGTCGGATGTCACGGCCGCCCGCTTCAAGAACGCCGGCTTCATGGCCGACTTTGCGCTGGCCACGGAAGCCATGCTGGACAGCCTTTCGTACCTTGGGCCGTTGCGCAGCCACCCCCAACGCATCTATCAATGGTCGGGCGAAACTCCGCCCAGCGTCGGCCAGATGGGAGAGCAGGCCATCGCGGCCATTCTGGCGGCACAGAACGACGGCCGGCAACTCAATCGCGGGCCCCGCAGAGCGAGACAGAGTTTTGCAGAATTCATTGCCGCGTGGCTGAAGGACCTCGGTGTCATCCACGACTTTTCGGTGAAGGCCGTCGCAGAGGGAAGAAAGGAGTACGAAGTGCTGATCAGGACGGGGCCGAAGTCGCCGGAAGTCAAGATCACCGACGTCGGCTTCGGCATTTCGCAAGTCTTGCCGGCGCTGGTGCAAGCATTTTATTGCGCTCCGAATTCGACCGTCTGGATGGAGCAACCGGAGATCCACCTTCACCCCCAGGTGCAGGCGGAACTGGCGGATGTGTTCATTTCGGCCACGCAGGCGCGCGAAGAGGGCCGGGAACGGCATGTTCAGTTGATCATTGAGAGCCACTCCGAACATTTCTTGAACAGGCTCCAGCGTCGTGTGGCGGAGCAAGTCCTGTCCCCTGACGACGTGGCGGTGTATTTCTGCCGCCGAACGCCGGGCGCCACCGAACTGGAACCACTGCAACTCAATTTGTTCGGCGACATCGAGAACTGGCCGCCCAACTTCTTCGGCGATGAAATGGCCGACATCGCGGCGCGCACCCTGGCGGCGATGAGGCGCAAGCAAGCGCACACCAGCGCTGCAAGCGCCGAATGAAGGCCGTGGTGGGCACCAATGTGCTGTTGGTGGCCAATGGAGACCACGCCGACGTGTCCCCCGCCTGCGTCATCGAGTGCGTGCGCCGATTGCAAGCTCTCCAGGCAGGTGGTGTCGTTGTCATCGACGACGGCTACCGCATCCTTGGCGAGTACCGGAACAAGACCCGGCTCAACCCGCCCAAGGGCGTGGGCGACGTGTTCCTGAAGTGGCTGCTGCGGGAAGCGAACAATCTCTCGCGGGTGGAACAGGTCACCCTGACCGAGACCGCCGACGACTGCTTCGTCGAGTTTCCTGACGCTGCGCTCCAGCCGGCATTCGATGCACCGGACCGCAAATTCGCGGCTGTGGCTCACGCCCATCCGGGCAAGCCACCGGTGTGGCAGGCGGCCGACAGCAAATGGCTGCACTGGTGGCAGCCTCTGCTGGCTCACGGGGTCGCTGTCGATTTCCTGTGCCCGGGCGACGTCCGCACCATGTATGCGAGAAAGTTTCCCGACCAGCCCGCGCCCGTGCTTCCGCCCAAACCGCGATGACTGAGTTCTTTCGCTTTCCTCACACGCCCCACCTCGCTTGGCTGGGCAGCGGCGAGCCGCGCGACGACAAGGTGCTGTCGACGGCCGAGGCGGCCGACATGCTGAGCGGCGAGATCGTGGTGGAGGAAAAGCTCGACGGGGCCAATCTCGGCTTCTCGCTCGGTCCGTCGGGCGAGTTGCGCGTGCAGAGCCGCGGGCAGTACATGTCCGAGCCGTATGCGGGACAGTTCGTCCGGCTGCCCGCTTGGCTGGCTTTGCATGGCGATGCCGTGGTGGAGGCCTTGCTTCACCACGCTGATGATGACTTGATGTTTTTCGGCGAATGGTGTGCTGCACGCCATTCATTGGCCTACGTGCGTCTGCCGGATTGGTTCTTGTTGTTCGACGTGGTCCACGCCCAACCCGGCATGTTCTGGAGCAGCGCGCGGCGCAACGCACTGGCGGGCAGCCTGGGCTTGGCCGCCGCACCCCAGGTGGCGAGTGGCCGGTACACCCTCGGGCAATTGAAGACTTTGCTCGCCACCCAGACCAGCCGGTTCGGCGACGGCCCGCCGGAAGGCATCGTGATTCGCCGCGAGGACGCAGACTGGTGCGCCCAACGCGCCAAGCTGGTTCGGGCCGATTTCATCCAAAGCATCTCGGAGCATTGGCGCCACCGGCGAATTGAATGGAACCGGTTGGATGCGCTGCCGACACCGGGTCTGACCCTGTCAAAGGAGACGTGATGAAGATCGAATCCATCCGCCTGAAGAACTACAAAGTCTTCCGCGACGTCCACCTCACCGACATTCCGCCCTTCCTCGTCGTCGTCGGCGCCAACGGCTCGGGCAAGAGCACCTTGTTCGACGTGTTCGGTTTTCTGCACGACTGCCTCAAGACCAACGTCCGTCAGGCCCTCGACAGCCGCGGCCGCTCTCAAGAGGTGCTGAGCCGGGACGCGGCGACGAAATCAATCCTGATCGAGCTTCAATACCGCATGCCGATCGGCGGTACCGAGCGGCTGGTGTTTAGCCACCCCCTCATTCAACCCCATGACCCTCCTCACCACCCAACGATTGACCCTCGTCCCGTTCACAGACGATCACGTCGACGGCCTCAACGCCATGAATTCCGACCCGGAGGTCATGCGCTACATCTCCGGCCGCCCAGAATCCCGGGATGACACCGTGGCGGTCGTCGAGCGGGTCAAGCGATGCTGGGTCGAGTTCGGCTACTCATGGTGGAGCTTCGTCGACCGCCACAGCGGCGAGATCGTCGGCGCAGGGGCATTGCAGCATTTGCGCCGGGAAGCGACCCCCATGCCCGACCCTGCATGTCCGCTCGAAATCGGCTGGCGGCTTCGGCGCAACTGCTGGCACCGGGGGCTGGCGATCGAGGCGGCACGGGCCATCGCCGGCTTCGCGTTCGACACCATTCACGCAGACGAATTGCTTGCCGTCTGCCATCCCGACAACACTGCATCGGCCAATGTCATGAAGCGCCTGGGCATGCACGACTGCGGGCTTCAAACCTGGTACGGCAAGAGTCTGGCAACCTATCGAACCGATGCCCGGCAATGGCGTGCAAGCTCCAGGCAGGGAACACCCGGCCCCTGACTGGATGACCCAAGTACAGCCTGAGCGGCAAAAACAGGCCGTGCCCGGCAGGTCCTGACCCTCGGTGACGATGACCGATCCGGCTGCGACGAAACGGCACTCGAGGTGCGCAAGCCCGGCAACCCCGGCGCACCCGGCGACCCGAAGAGACAATCCGCGAATCGTCCCTCTTCCGCACGACCGCCGCCATGAGCTCCCCGAACGAGACCCCCACACTGCGCATCGATTTCGTCTCCGACGTGGCCTGCCCGTGGTGCGCCGTCGGCCTGAACTCGCTCGAGGCGGCGCTGCAAAAGGTGGCCGGCGAGATCAAGGTCGAGCTGCACTTCCAGCCCTTCGAGCTGAACCCGACCCTGGCGGCCGAGGGCGAGGACGCGGGTGAGTACCTGAAGGCGAAGTACGGCATGGGCGATGAGCAGCTGGCCCGCAACCGCGCCGCCTTGCGCGAGCGCGGCGCGGCGCCGCGGTCGGTTTCGACTTCGGCGATCGACTGCGGGTCTGGAACACTTTCGACGCGCACCGCCTGCTGCACTGGGCCGGGCTGCAAAGTGGGGGCGCGCAGCGGGCGCTGAAGCACGCGCTGCTGCAGGCTTATCACGGGCAGGGGCTCGACCCGTCCGATCCACAAGTGCTCGCACGGCTGGCGAGCGAGGCCGGCCTCGATGCCGAGAAAGCGCTCGCCGTGTTGAAGGAGGGCCGCTACGCCGACGAGGTGCGTGCGGCCGAGTCCGAGTGGCAAGCCGCCGGCATCCGGTCGGTGCCCAGCATCGTCATCGACCGAGCGCACCTGATCCAGGGCGGTCAGGCGCCCGAGGTCTTCGAGCAGGCGCTGCGGCAGATCGCGGCTCGGTCGCCGGCCTGACGGCGTGCGCTACCTCCACTTCGAGGTCAGCGACAACGCCGACGGCGTCGTCACGCTGGTGCAATGTTCCACACCGTGCCGAACACTGCACTAGAGGCCCTCGCGTCGACGCGGCGCGCCGGGCACGGCGCGGTGCTGGCGGAGGTGGGTCGGGTGCTCGACTGGGCCCGGCACCACTTCCCGCACACGCACGGCCCTGCCGACGACGGCATGGACTGGGACCACGACCTGCAGGACGTGCTCGAACCGGGAGGCTGGCACGCGGTCAGCCTGACCCTGACCGGCTCGGAACGCTTCGCACAGGACTTTCTCGCCGAGTTCGGCGAGCGCGACGGGTGATGGGCCGTCGACACGGCGCGCGCCGCAGCCGATCGATGCGCATCCGTTCAGCTTCGGTTCACGCAGGCGGCCGCACCATGCGTCCATTCGCAACCCGGAGCCCCGCATGAAACGCCTCGCCCTCGTCCCCCTGCTCGCTGTCGCCGCCGTCGCCGCTCAGGCGCAGCCCTTCGTCGACAACGCCCGCGTCACCCGCGTCGAACCGCAATACGAGAGCGTGCGGGTGCCGCGCCAGGAGTGCCGCAACGAACTCGTCGCCGAGCCGCGCCGCGGGCGCGACGTCGGCGGTGCGATCCTCGGCGGCATCGTCGGCGGGCTGCTCGGCAACCAGGTCGGCGGCGGCCACGGCCGCGAGGCCGCGACCGCGGTCGGGGCGGTGGTCGGCGCCTTCACCGGCAACGACCTCGCGAACCGCGACCGCTGGCAGGAGCCGGCTCGGGCGCGCGAGGTCACGGTCTGCCGCGACGTCGACGACCTGCAGTCGCGCCTCGTCGGCTACGCCGTGACCTACGACTACCACGGCCAGCAGTACACGACGCTGATGGCGCAGGACCCGGGGCGCTACGTGCCGGTGCGGGTCTCGGTCGATCCTGTGGGACGATAGTCGCCTGCCCCTCCCCGCCGTCGAGCCCATGAAAGCGTTCCTCGCCACCCCCCTGTGCGCCCTGCTGATCGCCCTCGCGGCGCCGGCCTGGGCCGACATCGGCCGCGACGAGGCCGCCGCGGCCGCGCAGCGCGTGGCCGCGGGCCGGGTGCTGTCGGTCGACCGGACCGAGGCCGATCATCGCCCCGCGTGGCGCGTCAAGGTGCTCACCGGCGGGGGCGACGTGCGGGTGATCCTGATCGACGCCGCCAGCGGGCGAGTCGTCGGCTGAGGCGGCCGGCATGCGCCTGTTGCTGGTCGAGGACGACGCCGCCCTGCGCCTCGGCCTGGCACGCCGCCTGGAGGCCGACGGCTACCGCGTCGACCAGGCCGCCGATGGCCAGGACGGCCTGTTCCAGGCGCGCGAGTACCCGCTCGACCTGGCGATCGTTGACCTCGGCCTGCCCCGGCTCGGCGGCCTCGAGGTCGTCAAGGGCCTGCGCGCCGACGGGCGGGCGCTGCCGATCCTGATCCTGACCGCGCGCGGCGGCTGGCAGGACAAGGTCATCGGGCTGGAAGCGGGTGCCGACGACTATCTCGTCAAGCCCTTCGAATACCCCGAGCTGAACGCCCGCATCAAGGCCTTGCTGCGCCGGTCGCTGAAGGCCACCTCCGACGTGCTGACGCTCGGGCCGGTCGCGATCGACCTGGCGGCGCAGAGCGCCCGCGTCCGCGGCGTGCCGGTCGAGCTGACGACCTTCGAATACCGCCTGCTCGAGTTCCTGGTGCGCGAACGCACCCGCGTCGTCGGCAAGCAGGAGCTGTCGGACTACCTCTACCCCCACGACGAAGACCGCGACAGCAACGTGCTCGAGGTGCTGATCGGCCGCCTGCGCCGCAAGCTCGACCCGGGCGGCACGCTGGCACCGATCGAAACCTTGCGCGGACGAGGCTACCGATTTACGCTCAAATGAGCCCGCGCGGCTCGATCCGCGCCCGCCTGATGCTCGGCGCCACCGCCGTGCTGATCGCCTTCGTGGCGGCGGCGGGCTGGGCGGTGCAGCGGGCCCACGAAGACAGCGTGCGCACGGCTCGCTTCGCTCAGCTGCAGAGCACGGTGTACCTGCTGCTGGCCGGCGCCGATCTCGACGACCGCGGTGCGCTGGTCATTCCGCCGTCCTTCCCCGAGCCGCGGCTGTCGTTGCCCGGCTCGGGCCTCTACGCGACCATCGTCAACGTGGCGCGGCGCGAGACCTGGGCGTCGCCCTCGACGCTCGGCCTGCAGCCGCCGTTCACTCGCGCCGTGCCGGTCGGCCAGTGGCGCTCGGGCATCGCCAGCGCGGGTGGGCACGACTACCTGGTGATCGGCACCGGCGTCAACTGGGCCGGGCGCGCGGAGGCGGCGCCGCTGGTGCTCTCGGTGGCCGAGGACAAGGCCGACTTCGACCGGCAGGTCGGCGTCTTCGCGCGCACGCTGTGGACCTGGCTCGGCAGCACCGGCGCCCTGTTGCTGCTGTCGCAGACGCTGCTGCTGGCCTGGGGCTTGACGCCGCTCGAGCGCGTGGCGCGCGAGGTTCGCGGCATCGAGCTCGGCGACCAGGCCGCCATCGTCGGCCGCTACCCGACCGAAATCGCGTCGCTGACCGACAACCTCAACACCCTGATCGCGCGGCAGCACCAGCGCCAGACCCGCTACCGGGAGGCCCTGAGCTTTCTCGCCCACAGCCTGAAGACGCCGCTGGCGGTGCTGCGCAACGCCGTCGGCGAACCGGCGCTGCTGCCCGAGGCGGTGATCCAGCAGGTGGCGCGCATGGACGACATCGTCCAGCACCAGTTGGCCCGCGCAGCCGCCGGCGGCTCGTCGCGCTTCGCGCCGTCGCTGGCGCTCGGCGGTGTCGTGCACCGGGTTCGCGATTCGCTGGCGAAGGTGCATGCCGACAAGGGCCTCGCCTTCGACATCGTGGTCGAGCCGCCCGGGCTCGCCTGGCGCATCGACGAGGGCGATGCGTTCGAGATGCTCGGCAACGTGATGGACAACGCCGCCAAATGGGCGACGCGGCGCGTGGCCGTGACCTTGCGCCGCGAGGGCGCGCAACTCCACCTGCGCGTCGACGACGACGGCCCGGGCTTCGGCGACACGACCTCGCTCCTGCAGCTCCACGTGCGCGGCGACGAGAAGGTGCCCGGCCACGGCGTCGGTCTGGCCGTCGTCGACGAACTGGTGAAGAGCCATGACGGCGAGCTGCGCCTGTCGCGCGCCGAGCTCGGCGGCGGGCGGGTCGACATCGTGTTGCGCACCGCCTGAAACGTCTCGCGCCCGTTCAGCTTCCGTTCAGGGGCCGGCGCGCAAGATGCCTTCATCGCAACTCCCGGGAGCCTCGTGATGAAGCACCTTCTGTCCTCGAAGTTCGTCGCGGCCGCGCTGCTGGCCGCCGCTGCGCTCGGCGCTGCATCGGGCCGCG